>WNWK01038766.1:0-17771 GCA_009830355.1 Cherax destructor
AGCGTGGGTGGTGGGGTGGTGGCTGGTAGGGTTAGCCCACACTGCTTCCCGCGTGCGCCTGTGGCTTACGCCGTTTACATGAACTTAACCCAGGGTGGCTTGAATAACCCAGGAATACCACGGGGTGGTATTGTACACAGAACAGCAATACACTGGCTTACTTCTCAGACAGCAGAGTGGCTTGCTGGCTTAGTAGAATATTTTCACACAGATTGACTGGCTTGGAATCTTGTGACAAACTAGCACAGCAAGGTAGAAGCTGGCTTAAGCCTAGGCTGACGTAACTGGTGGTGGCTTTACTGGCTTGAATGGGACTCTCCCCTCACTGGCTTACTCGTACAGAATTTGCAAAACCCGGGTCAACCCCTCGTAGGTTTTAGCAAAATTAACAAGTAAGGCACTTAGCTGACCAGGAGATACTGTAGATATGTAGACTTCTTTGATGTAGGAGCTGGTAACGTGGTCGGTCTGGAGGCTGTTTGCTTGCTTGAAGTCTATCTCTCTATAACATCGTAATCGATAAAAATTACGGCACACCGCTGCTCACCACTTGTCGCGTGGGTCTTGGGAGAGATATATAGGAGGTCAAGGATACTCCTTGTTGGATGGTTACGGTATATTTACAGTAAGTGAAGGAGAGTCCAGCCACCCGTCTGTCTCGCCTGTAGGTCTAACGTTAGTGAGGGAGAGTGCCTATGAGAGGCTGTGCACATGCGCTGAGCCTCTGATGTCAGCGGGTACCTGTCGTGTCAGTATCATATATACACTTGTGAAGTGTATCTTTCCTTTTATACAGCTGGTCCTTTGCGTGTGACGTCACGGTACCCGCTGACGTCAGAGGCTCAGCGCATGTGCACAGCCTCTCATAGGCACTCTCCCTCACTAACGTTAGACCTACAGGCGAGACAGACGGGTGCTGGACTCTCCTTCACTTACTGTAAATATACCGTAACCATCCAACAAGGAGTATCTTTGACCTCCTATATATCTCTCCCAAGACCCACACGACATACCGTGACGTCACACGCAAAGGACCAGCTGTATAAAGGAAAGATACACTACACAAGTGTATATATGATACTGACACGACAGCACGACATATATATATATATATATATATATATATATATATATATATATATATATATATATATATATATATATATATATATATATAATATATATACATTGTGTCTACGTCCACAGAGGACTCGAACCTGCAAACTCTGTATCAGAGTAACCTGTACTTACCACGGCGCTAGACCCCTATGGTCTAGCTCCATGGTAAAGTACTGGTTACTCTGATACAGAGTTTGCAGGTTCGAGTCCTGCTGTGGACGTAGAAACAATGTTTGTGGAAATCTTTAGCTCAAGTGCTTTCACACTTCACAGTGCGTCATCAGGAGCTATGCAATGTTGCAAGGCAGCAACTGAAGCAGGGGAAGTTTTCTCAGAGTAGCACAGTGCTGTCACCGGCCGCAGCTTCTTTCAGAATGTGGGGGCCAACGGTCGGTGCCAACCCCGCACCACCACCATCCCCCTGCTCCCCATATGGGGTAGGAGGGTTTTTGAGATGTCAGGTATTAGGAAATTAGAAGATATAATAGCCAGCCCCAAGCTTTTTCTAGCTGCTTAGAACAGGTCTTGTGACTTGAGAAAGTACTTTTCTCATTGGATACTATATATATGTATTTCTATTATTCTGTGTGACCTTTTTAATTAAAAGAAAGGAATAGAATGTGCTCTTTGTCCGTTTAAATGTCCTCTGGGGTACTCAGAAGTATCTCTTCCTAAATATTGTCTACTGTCCTCCTCAGTGTCGGTTAATATGCCTTACTTGGGAATCTTCTATACCATTCCCATAATATTTCTATGATCCAATTTATACTTCTAATATCCTTTAACCCCACTACCTATGTTATCACGTAATCTTGTGTACCTGTCAATGTATGGTACAGTAACAGCTAAATGCATTATATAACCATTCACAAATGACGTAGCATGAAGTTTTGGTGGGTACACAGGTCGAGCGTCACCAATCCATCATGAAACCACCTGGCATAATGAGCAATCCTGTGATTTTGTATAGCATTGTTGTTTAAGATTGTGTACAATAGACACTACTAAATAGCTATCGAGCTTGTATAACCCATAATTTGAGTTGTATACTGTATTCCTGTCGTGTTTCAAGAGAGAGAAGATTCAATTGTGTTTCTTACCATGACAGAACTGTTTGGTACAATAATCTGGGCGGCACCGCACCCCGGTGGAAACTAACGTTGTTAAGATAGCGTTCGATGGGGGATGGTGGTGGTGCGGGGTTGGCACCGACCGTTGGCCCCACATTCTGAGAGAAGCTGTGGCCGGTGACGGTGGACGGACCCACATTGCGCTACTCTTGAGAAAACTTCCCCTGCTTCAGTTGCTGCTTTGCAACATTGCATATCTCCTGATGACGCACTGAGAAGTGTGAAAGTACTTGAGCTAAAGATTTCTACCCCCCGTGGCTTGTCTTGCATAGTTAAGATCGCCTGTCTGCGATTGTTTGTGGAGAAAAGTTATATTCTCAGATAAGGCGTATTGTGAAGTATATGGGTACAGATCAGTGGTAGTGAGACTTAGCAGAGGCGAATTTGTACATTCAACAAGTGCCTAAACACCCACCTAAGATGTTGTTTTGGTGTAGTTTTACTGCTAAAGGTCCCGGGCGGCTTGTTATTGTTGAGGCAAAAATGAACAGTGACAAATACAAGGCAACTCTGGCAACTCATTTGATTCCCATTGTTGAAGGTATTTTCCAGCAGGATCTTGTTCCATGCCACACTTCCAGAAAAATGCTAACATTCTTCGAGGAGAGTGGGCTAAGCATTCTAAATTGACCTGGAAACTCTCCTGTTAGGCCTTGATTCACCAGGAGGCCTGGTCTGGGATCGGGCCTCAGGGGCGTTTACCTCCGGAAACATCCTTCAGGTATACTTCAGATATCACAACAGTGTTGCTATTGCGACCTCAAGGAAAATGATTAGGCTAGATAACTAGAATGTTCAAGGAAAGAGATGCTGAACTATTGATACTTTTCATGTCACCTGTTCTGTTTAAGCTGGAATACTGCTGTACACTAGCGGGCTCCCCTTCAAGGTAGCAGAGATCACTGAGTTAGAAAACGTAGAGACTTTTCCTTTTCCCTTTCCCTGATACATTCACTCAAATCGCTGAACTATCGCTGAACTATTCTGAACACTTGAAATATTTTGAACTATGCTCTTTGGAACGTAGGCGAGAAAGGTGCATGATTATTTACACCTGGAAATTCCTGGAGGGACTTCGACTAAATATGCACACCGAAAGCACTCTGTACGAAGATGGTGGAAGATGGTGCAAAGTGTCACTAATTAAAGGGAGGGTCTCGACGAGTACATAGAGAAAACATGATAACTATCAAAGGTCCTCAATTTTTCAATACCCAACCTCCGTGCATAAGGGAAGTTGCTAATATTCCGCTTGCTGTATTCAAGAGAGCCTGATAGTGATTCAGTTTGGATTGCGTACGGCCGCAGTAATAGCATAGTTGTTCAGGTCTTGATCCACCAGGAGGCCTGGTATGTTACTGGGCCAAGGGGGAATTGATATCTGGAAACATCCTTCAGGTATCCTCCAGGTTTGGGTATTGTTCCAGCCACAGTATTGTGACATTTGTGCTTCGATCAGTCTAGCAGTCGGGAGGATTGGTCTGGAACTGAGCCACTGGGCCGTGACCCCCGAAATTGATTCCAGATATGTTTGATGGCCCTGTGGATATTACTCAAGCAATGTATTGCTTATAATGAAACCTATTTAAACTGTAGTAGTGGAGACAGTCATGTCTCCACTACTACTATTACTACTACTACCACTTCCACTACTTACTCCATTATTTCCCCACTCTCTGGTACCCTCCCCTGTCTACCTGCCTATAAATACCACTTCCCCCGTCTTTGTGTGTTAGTGTGACTTTGTAAATGGTCCAAGTCGGGCCGAAACGTCGTCGTAAGCTCCTCTCTTTTATATGTGCGGGTTGTGTGTGTATTGTTCCAGTCACGGTATTGTGCCTTTTTGTTATTTATTTAAACTGTGCTTGTCGTATGAGCAGTGGAGCAAAATCAATAAATGCTCATTGATGATAAGAAATAGGTATATATTCCCAGTTTGAGGAATTTTAGGAGTCATCATGTGGCAGCATATTGACGGTGGTAGGGGAGATGATCACTGGGATTGATATTCCTAGGGACGTCACCCCAGGGGTAGTTTCCTGGCTGGGCTGACGTCACACTACGTCATATTGGCGCTGCTGACGTCATAACCGAGGCTCGCTCACCTGCACATGCTGCTGCTGGCTACAGGTGGCGGCAGCTGTGGTTCAGGCTCAATACAAACCCATCCTGCAAATAACACTATATAGTGTTTAAATAGCAACGCTCTACTTGCCGAATAAGACAAGCGAAAATTTATTAGGCTAAATTAAATTGCACTTGTTATAATAAGGTTTGGTAAGTTTTCTAATTTTCTTTGGGTACAATTAATTTTTACATAAACATAAATGAAAAAAATATATCTTTAAACATATAAGAGAAAATTTTAGAAAGGACTTAATTTTAAATGAGTTCTTGCTAATTGACCAGTTTGACCTATTCGGCATTATATATGGGCCACCCCGCCTCGGTGGGATGTGTGTATTTATTATAAAATTGAGTACACCCGCAGAGTGCCACTATCATAATGTATATAATAGTTACACTGGTGAATAAATGCTAACTGATGTGTTCTGAGTCAAGGCTGTAGGGGCGATGGCTCCCAAGATGTACAACGGGTATACGGCAGGTCATATCCTGTTACGCTGAGTGGGTTGCACACTTGAAGTAGAAAGAATGTGAGACAATATGCAGAAACCTTTATTGAACAACGTTTAACTCACTAAAGGGCTTTATCAAATACTTTCCTACGAGTCAGAGGTCTATATACAAAAAATTAGTATGACCATGACTTAATCATTTAGTAAGGTGCTGGCTAATATTTACCTCTAATACCTTGAAAAGGATTGCTTTTATTGAATCATTCCCTGACACATCACCTTGTTTAAGTGCGTTAACAGCATCTTGGTCGTAGCATCGACACCTAATCTCAATTGGTTTAAAAAGATACATGAGCAAACACTAGGACATTTTAGAAAACGTTTCGGTCCTGGGACCTTGATCACTTCTAACACACACATTAAAAGGACAATATATATAGGCGTAGAATGGTGTGTGACACATAGTGACCTGATAAAGGCCATATTTGAGATGGACATTTAGACAATGAGGTCATGTGATTCCTGCGTTACGTAGGTGGTGCTCTGCCTGGTTGAGTATCATGCATGCAAATGTTTTTTTAAAATTTGTAGCTTCCAGTATTATGTTCTATGATGTTGGTGACGGCGAATAGCGAGGCTCCCAGATATCATCGGCGTCTAAGAACTTGTTCTGTGAGGACGAGTTGTATGTACTTCATTCCGATTTATCAGCTGTCCCGTGGAGGACACAGGCCAACCTTCAGTCCTCTGTAACATTGCCCCAATGAAAAGCAGGGATGCCGCGAATACACTTAAGAGATAACACGATAAGTGTCAGGGGCCCAAGACTGTTCAACTGCCTACCAGCATACATAAGGGGGATTACCAATAGACCCATAGCTATCTTCAATAGGGAGCTAGACAGATACATAGTCAGTTCCTGACTAGACAGGTTGTGATTCTTAAGTTGGATTGCGTGCGGCCAGCAGTAACAGTCTGGTTGATTAGGCCCTGAGCCACTGTGAGGCCTGGTCATGGACTGGGTCGTTGACTCCCGGAACACCCTGCAGGTAGACTCCAAGTGCCAATCAACCAGACAGTGTGTATATGTGGTCCAACGGGCTGCCAGCAGCAACAGCCTTGTTGACCAGGCAGACAACAGACAAACCTGGCCCAGAGCAGGGATCTGGGAGTAGAAAAAAACTCGAAACTTATCAAAGGTATATTGAAAGTAAGCGACATCAATCCGAGTGTGATGGATATGAGCCAGTAGGCCTTTGGCAGTAACAGCCTGGTTGATCAAGCATATACCAAACAGGCCTACCCTGGGGCTGGGCTGTGGGAGTTGGAAAACTCTTAAAATCCTTTACAGGTATATCAAAGATATAAAGGTGTCTCATGGTAATTCCCTTCATCAAGGAATGGTGTTGAAAAGTCTTGGTCCCTTTACTTTATTGAGTTCAATCTCGGAGTATCTATTGCACCCCTACTTGGTCACCTACTTACCCGTTCATTGGGCTTCGTTCCCCAGCTATGCATTCAGACGGAGCTTCTTTAGGGTATACCCATCCCACGTAGCCTTTTAGTCCCAGTAGCCTTTGTGTACCAGTGCGAGCAAGTTGTGCAGTTGGGACAGCAGTCAGCCAGCCACCCAGGTCGACCATGATCCACACGTCATTCATTCATGTGCTCATCCGGCCGCTCGTGTAACCACCTTCCTTATCCAGGCACTTGTTAGTTCAGACAAGGCACCAGCTGGCATGAGCGATGATGATTGGTCATCTCCTGTGTTCTGGGCAGGCTCAACCTCGCAACGAATGAAGGAGGGGGGGGGGACGACACAGACAACGAGGTGACAGAAACGGGGGGAAAAAAGACTGATAAAGGGATGGAAGTGGAATGACGGAAAAGAACGAGGCGAATAGTGTCATCGGTGTTAATTAAGTTTGTCAGCTTTGACCTAAAGCTCTTATCTGTAGATAGTTTTGAGGGTTGCTGCCCCAAGCCTCCGATTGATGGTCCGATCAACCAAGCTGTTGCGATAAGCAAAATTCCCTATTGAAAAGAGCTGCAAAAGTGTTAATTACCTTTCTTAGTATACTCATTGCACTCCTGCTTTTCACTGTAGATATTTTGCCCTGCTTGTCGACCCATTTACTGTTGGATGGAGTGTTTTCAGTGTTCTGATTTTGGACCAGTCTCTCCCGAGATTTCCAGGTGTAACTTATGATGAGATATGATAATGTTATTCCATACCGACAAGTTGATAAGACACGTGTGCAGCAGTTAAGTAACTATTCTGAAACGTTTCGCCTACACAGTAGGCATCTTCAATCGTGTACAGAAGAGGCAGCAGAAGCAGTAGAGATGTGAACATGTAATTAGTCCATCCTTGAAGACGTAGATTTGAGGTGGTCAGTCTCTCAATCTGGAGAAGAGTATTGCTCCATAGTCCGGAACAATGTGAAGATGAAGCAACAGTATACAGACTTATATACTATCAAAGGTGAGGCACAGATAATCTTGATAAATTAGACACATGTGCAACACTTGAGTATCTTTAATGAGGAAACGTTTTGCCACACAATGGCTTCATCAGTCCATACAAAGGAGAATGGTGAAGAAATGGAGGAGTTTGAGGTAATCAGTCCCCCACTTGCCTAACCTTTAGGCACGACCTACTTCCACATTTGGATTTGTCAAATGTGATACCACCTACGACTGCTGCACCTCACCTGCCTACAGTATATAAGCCACTTTTTCGCACATATGCTGTATTCTTTTAAAGATTGATGGACTGATTACATCGACTCAAGGCTGAGGGACTGATTACCTCAAACTACTCCTGTTCTTCACCATTCTCCTTTGTATGGACTGATGAAGCCACTGTGTGGCAAAACGTTTCCTCATTAAAGATACCCAAGTGTTGCACATGTGTCTAATTTATCAACTTGTCGGTTCTCTGAACCATTCATCAACAGATAATCTTGACGACAGAAGAGACGGAGCCCACTAGCAGAATTAAGAATTTAATCATTGAGAGGGCAGGTCCCTGTCAGATCCATCCCTTCTCGCTTATAACTAGTGGTCAGGCAAAAATGTAATCTAAGATGTTCTCTGTACCAAGATACCGTTGTTGTGCAGTGTTTGTCCTCTACTTTCCAAGGAGTACCGTTCGAGAGACTTAAGAAGTTTCCAATAATTTAGTTGCTTGACTGAATTTCTACTGGCAGTGAAGGTTATCTGTACATTTTTTAGATGTGCGATTTTGCCTGCATTAAAAGGGGCTGTTAGTATACAACAATATTCCAGTCTAGACATAAGAGAGAAAACAAGTGACTAGTGTGCACGAGAGAGAGAGAGAGAGAGAGAGAGAGAGGAGAGAGAGAGAGAGAGAGAGAGAGAGAGAGAGTAGAGAGAGAGAGAGAGAGATGTAAGAGAGAGAGATGTAGAGAGAGAGAGAGAGATGTAGAGAGAGAGAGAGATGTAGAGAGAGAGAGAGATGTAGAGAGAGAGAGATGTAGAGAGAGAGAGAGAGATGTAGAGAGAGAGAGAGAGATGTAGAGAGAGAAGAGAGAGATGTAGAGAGAGAGAGAGAGATGTAGAGAGAGAGAGAAAAGAGATGTAGAGAGATGAGAGAGAGATAGGAGTAGATGAGAGAGAGAGATGTAGAGAGAGATGAAGAGAGAGAGATGTAGAGAGAGAAGATGTAGAGAGAGATAGATGTAGAGAGAGAGAGATGTAGAGAGAGAGAGAGAGATGTAAAAGAGAGATGAGAGAGAGAGAGAGAGAGATGTAGAGAGAGAGAGAGAGAGAGAGAGAGAGAGAGAGAGAGAGAGAGAGATGTAGAGAGAGAGAGAGATGTAGAGAGAGAGAGAGAGAGATGTAGAGAGAGAGAGAGAGATGTAGAGAGAGAGAGAGAGATGTAGAGAGAGAGAGAGATGTGAGAGGAGAGAGAGATGTGAGAGAGAGAGTAGATGAGAGAGAGAGAGAGATGGGGAGAGAAGATGAGAGAGAAGATGTAGAGAGAGAGAGAGAGATGTAGAGAGAGAGAGAGAGATGTAGAGAGAGAGAGAGAGAGAGAGATGTAGAGAGAGATGTAGAGAGAGATAGATGTAGAGAGAGAGAGAGATGTAGAGAGAGATGAGAGAGAGTGTAGAGAGAGATGAGAGAGTAGATGAGAGAGAGATAGATGTGAGAGAGAGAGAGATGTAGAGAGAGAGAGAGATGAGAGATGTAGAGAGATGAGAGAGAGAGTAGAGTAGAGAGAGATGAGATTGAGAGAGAGAGATGTGAGAGTAGATGAGAAGATGTAGAGAGAGATGAGAGATGTGAATGTGAGAGAGATGATGTAGAGAAGAGAGATGTAGAGAGAGATGATGTAGAGATAGAGAAGATAGTATGAAGAGAATGAGAGAGTAGATGTAGAGATGATAGATGAGAGAGATAGATGTAGTAGAAGATGAATGTAGAGAGATTGAGAGATGTGAAGAGATGATGTAGAAGATGATGAGAGTGATTGAGAGAGATATTAGCAATATAGATTAGATGTAATGATCATATATTAGATTGATATAGATTAATATATGATATATATAATATATAATAGATCTATATATTAATCTATAATATTCTATATATTCTTATATATATTTGATATATAATACTATATAATTAACATTATATATATCTCTCAAATATCTTGTAATATATCTCTATACTATATATCTTCTATATAATCTTGCTAGATTAATAATGTCTCATATATATGAAATATCATTATAGATATATATATCTATATATAATTAAATATATCAGAATATCTCTTCTCTCTATATCTCTCATCTATACTCTCTATATATCTCTATATATCCTCTATATCTTCTATATATCATCTCTATATCTATCTCTATATATCTCTCTTACTTCTATATATCTTCTATATATCTCTCTATATATCTCTATATTATCTCTATATATATATCTATATATAATATATATATATATCTCTATATATCTATCTCTATATATCTCTCTATATATATATCTCTCTATATATATCTCTTCTATATCTATCTCTATATATATCTCTCTCTATATATCTCTACTCTATATATATATATATATTCTCTCTATATATATCTCTTATCTCTATATATATATTTACATCTATCTTATATAATATATTTTCTACATATATTCTTCTCTATATTTATCTATATATATATATCTATCTCTTATATATATATTCTATCATCTATATATTAATCTATCTGTCTACATCTATCTCTGTCTACATCTATCTCTGTCATCTATCTCTGTCTACATCTATCTATTCTACATATATCTCTGTCTCATCTATCTCTGTCTACATCTATCTCTGTCTACATCTATTTGTCTACATCTATCTCTGTCTACATCTATCTCTGTCTACATCTATCTCTGTCTACATCTATCTCTGTCTACATCTATCTCTGTCTACATCTATCTCTGTCTACATCTATCTCTGTCTACTATCTCTGTCTACATCTATCTCTGTCTACATCTATCTGTCTCATATCTCTGTCTACATCTATCTCTGTCTACATCTATCTCTGTCTACATCTATCTCTGTCTACATCTATCTCTGTCTACATCTATCTCTGTCTACATCTATCTCTGTCTACATCTATCTCTGTCTACATCTATCTCTGTCATATCTGTCTCTATCTCGTCAAACTATCTCTGTCTACATCTATCTCTGTCTACATCTATCTCTGTCTCACATCTATCTCTGTCTACATCTATCTCTGTCTACATCTATCTCTGTCTACATCTATCTCTGTCTACATCTATCTCTGTCTACATCTATCTCTGTCTACATCTATCTCTGTCTACATCTATCTCTGTCATCTATCTCTGTCTACATCTATCTCTGTCTACATCTATCTCTGTCTACATCTATCTCTGTCTACATCTATCTCTGTCTACATCTATCTCTGTCTACATCTATCTCTGTCTACATCTATCTCTGTCTACATCTATCTCTGTCTACATCTATCTCTGTCTACATCTATCTCTGTCTACATCTATCTCTGTCTACATCTCTCTCTGTCTACATCTCTCTCTGTCTACATCATTCTGCTACATCTCTCTCTATCATCTCTGTCTACATCTATCTCTGTCTACATCTATCTCTGTCTACATCTCTCTCTGTCTACATCTATCTCTGCTCTACATCTATCTCTGTCTACATCTATCTCTGTCTACATCTATCTCTGTCTACATCTATCTCTCTCTACATCTATCTCTCTCTACATCTATCTCTCTCTACATCTATCTCTCTCTACATCTATCTCTCTCTACATCTATCTCTCTCTACATCTATCTCTCTCTACATCTATCTCTCTCTACATCTATCTCTCTCTACATCTATCTCTCTACATCTATCTCTTCTACATCATCTCTCTCTAATCATCTCTCTCATTATCTCTCTCTACATCTATCTCTCTCTACATCTATCTCTTTTCATTATCTCTCTCTATTATCTCTCTCTACATTCTCTCTCTATCATCCTCTCTATCTCTCTCTCTATATCTCTCCCCTCTTATATCTCTCTCTCATATTCTCTCTATATCTCTCTCTTATATCTCTCTCTTATATCTCTCTCTATATCTCTCCTTATATCTCTCTCTCTATATCTCTCTCTTATATCTTCTCTATATATTCTCTCTCTATATTCTCTCTATATTCTCTCTCTTATTCTCTCTCTATATCTCTCTCTCTATATCTCTCTCTCTATACTCTCTCTATATCTCTCTCTCTATATCTCTCTCTCTATATCTCTCTCTCATATCTCTCTCTTATATCTCTTTATATTCATCTCTTATATCTCTCTCTAATACTCTCTCTATATTTTCTCTAATATCTCTCATATATCTCTCTCTACTATCTCTCTCTAATACTCTCTACTCATATCTCTCCTATATCTCTCTCTATATCTCTCTCTTACATCTCTCTCTCTATATCTCTCTCTTTTCGGAGAATCAGGTGGTACACAAGGGGAAGAAATCGACCTCTCAAGGTAATCTTCAAAGCAGAATCAGCCCGCACCACGATCCTGCAAGAGAAAGCATGGCTGAGGACGAATCGGGGGTACCGGAATGTATACCTAGAGCGGGACAGAACACAGGAAGGGAGGCCCAGAAGGAGCAGATAAGAAGGAGGAGAGGAGACAGCGAGATACGGACACCAAGCCCAAGCAGGACAAACACACACACTGGAAGTACCCACGGTGGGCCTCAAATCACAAAAACCCCACGACAACCATACACTTTAACACCCCACACACTCATCAGTCCCCCTGTCCCCATCCCAGCAACCCAAAACCCACCATCACAGCTACCCCCCACCCCCACAAACTCCACCCCACCAACCCATACCCAAACCATACAATCCCCCCACATATGCTGCTACCCCCTATGGGCACCCTGCCCACACCCCCCCAACCCACCAAGATCTCCCCAGGGACACAGTATTGGAAACAAGGTTGAAGGTTTGGTACACAAACGCGGATGGAATTACGAATAAGTATGAAAGAATAGGTGAGGTGTCCCCAGACATCGTAGCTGTCACAGAAACTAAACTAAATGAGACAGTATCAGATGCAATCTTCCCACAGGGATATCAGATCCTGAGGAAAGATAGAAGGAGCAGGGGGGGAGGAGGGGTCGCACTGCTTGTAAGGAACCGTTGGAGATTCGAGGAAATGGAAGAAATGGAGGCGTGTAGAGAAAGGGACTTCATAGTAGGTACCATCCAGTCTGGGGAGCACAAGATAATCATTGCAGTAATGTATAACCCACCACAGAACTGCAGGAGGCCAGGTGAGGAATATGATGAGAACAACAGAGCGATGGTGGACACTCTGGCGGAGGTGGCAAGAAAAGCGCACATGAGCAGAGCGAAGCTACTGGTCATGGGCGATTTCAACCACAGGGAGATTGACTGGGAGAACCAAGATCCACGTGGGGGTCCAGAAACTTGGAGAGCCAAGATGATGGATGCGGTACTGGAAAACCTAATGCACCAACATGTCAGGGACACGACCAGAGTGAGAGGAGAAGATGAACCAGCAAGACTGGACCTTGTATTCACCCTGAACAGCTCAGATATTGAAGACTTAACACACGAGAGCCCCCTGGGAGCCAGTGACCATATGGTGCTGAGCTTTGAGTACATTGTAGAGCTACAGGTGGAGAGGGAAAACGGTACCGAAAGAGACAAACCAGATTTTAAAAGGAAATTGCACAGGCATGAGGAATTTCCTGCAGGAGGTTCAGTGGGGAAAGGAAATGGACGGACAGACAATAAATGAAATGATGGAATACGTAGGGGCAAAGTGCAAGGAGGCAGAGGAACGGTTTATACCCAGAGGAAAAAGATTAAATGGGAAGGCCAGAAAGAGCCCCTGGTTTACCCAAAGGTGCAGGGAGGCAAAGACTCAGAGTGTCAGAGAATGGAAAAGGTACAGAAGGCAAAGAACCCAATTAAACAAAGAGATTAGTAGAAGAGCTAGAAACGAGTATGCACAGGTACGGAGGGAGGCCCAGAAACAGTAGGAAAACGACATAGCATCGAAAGTTAAGTCCAACCCGAAACTGATGTACAGTCACATCAGAAGGAAGACAACAGTTAAAGACCAGGTGATAAGGCTGAGGAGAGAAGATGGGAACTCGCAAGTAACGATCAAGGAGCTCAACTTGAGGTTTAAGGAAGTATTCACAGTGGAGGAAGGAAGGCAGTTGGGTAGGCAGGACGGGGTTCGTCACCAACAAGGGATGTATCAAGTGCTAGAGGGCATACACACAACTGAGGAGGAGGTGAAGCAGTTACTCAGTGACCTTGATACCTCAAAGGCGATGGGTCCGGACAATATCTCCCCGTGGATTCTTCGGGAAGGAGCTGAGGTACTGAGTGTGCCACTTACCATAATATTCAACACATCCCTTGAAAATGGGCAGATACCTGAGGTATGGAAGAAGCCAACGTATTCCCCATCTTTAAAAAAGGAGACAGAAAAGAGGCACTAAACTATAGACCGGTGTCACTTACATGTATAGTGTGCAAAGTCCTGGAGAAAATCATCAGGAAAAGAATGGTGGAGCACCTCGAGCTGAACAGGATAATAAACACCAGACAGCACGGATTCCGAGAAGGCAAATCCTGTGTAACAAACCTCCTAGAGTTCTATGATAAAGTAACAGAGGTAAGGCAAGAGAGAGAAGGGTGGGCTGATTGCATTTTCCTGGACTGCAGGAAGGCCTTCGACACAGTTCCTCACATGAGATTAGTAAAGAAGTTGGAAGAACAAGCATGTATAACAGGAAGGGCACTGGAATGGATCAGGGAATACCTCACAGGGAGGCAACAACGGGTCATGGTGCGTGATGAGGTATCACAGTGGGTGCCTATGACGAGCGGCGTACCGCAGGGGTCAGTCCTAGGACCAGTGTTATTCTTGGTATATGTAAATGACATGACGGATGGGATAGACTCAGAAGTGTCTCTGTTCGCAGATGATGTGAAATTAATGAGGAGAATCACATCGGAAGAGGACCAAGCAGGACTTCAAACAGACCTGGACAAGCTTGACATCTGGTCTAGCAACTGGCTTCTCGAATTCAATCCCACCAAATGCAAAGTCATGAAGATCGGAGAAGGGCAAAGAAGACCGCTGACAGAGTACAGGCTAGGCGGGCAAAGGCTACAAACCTCGGCAAAGGAGAAAGACCTTGGGGTGAGTATAACGCCAAGCACGTCTCCGGAGGCACACATCAACCAGATAACTGCGGCAGCATATGGGCGACTTACCTAAGATTAGCGTTCCTTTACCTTAACAAGGAATCGTTCAAGACACTGTACACCGTGTACATCAGGCCCATACTAGAATATGCAGCACCAGTCTGGAACCCACACCTAGTCAAGCACGTAAAGAAACTAGAGAAAGTGCAAAGGTTTGCGACAAGGTTAGTTCCACAACTCAGGGTCTGTCCTATGAGGAAAAGTTGAGGAAATAGGACTAACAACACTGGAGGAAAGAAGGGTCAGAGGAGACATGATAACGACATACAAAATACTGCGGGGAATCGACAAGATAGACAGTGACAGGATGTTCCAGAGAGGGAACACAGAAACAAGGGGACACAACTGGAAGCTGAAGACTCAGATGAGTCAAAGGGATGTTAGGAAGTATTTCTTCAGCCACAGAGTAGTCAGGAAGTGGAATAGTCTAGAGAAAGATATAGTGGAGGCAGGAACCATACATAGTTTTAAGACGAGGTATGATAAAGCTCATGGAGCAGGGAGGCAGAGACCCAGTAGCGGACAGCGAGGCGGAGCCAGGAGCTGAGTCTCGACCCCTGCAACCACAATTAGGTGAGTAGTGATACAATAACACACACACACACACACACACACACAATTAGGTGAGTACAATTAGGTGAGTACACACAGGAGCTTTGACTCGACCCCTGCAACCACAACTAGGTGAGTACACACACACACACACACACACACACACACACACACACACACAGCCCCCGGTGGCCTAGTGGGTAAAGCTCTCGCTTCACGCACGGAGGGGCCGGGTTCAATTCCCGGTGGGGCAAAACATTTCGAAGTGTTTCCTTACACACATACATACAACAGGCCTAGTGTCTAATTGACATGTGCCTAGGACAAAATGGTAACTAACACACACACACACACACACACACACACACACACACACACACACACACACGCACGCACGCACGGCCCGATGGCATGGTGGCTAGCGCTCTTGCTTCACGCACGGAGGGCCCGGGTTCAATTCCCGGCGGGGCCGAAACATTTTGAAGTGTTTCGTTACACACACACACACACCCACCCACCCACCCCAGTTTGGAACCCACACCTGGTCAAGCACGTCAAGAAATTAGAGAAAGTGCAAAGGTTTGCAACAAGACTAGTCCCAGATCTAAGGGGATTGTCCTATGAAGAAAGGTTAAGGGAAATCGGCCTGACGACACTAGATGACAGGAGGGTTAGGGGAGACATGATAACAACATATAAAATACTGCGAGGAATAGATAAGGTGGACAGAGACAAGATGTTCCAGAGAGGGGACACAGAAACAAGGGGTCACAATTGGAAGTTGAAGACTCCTATGAGTCAAAGGGATGTTAGGAAGCATTTCTTCAGTATTTCTTTAGAGTTGTTAGGAAGTGGAATAGCCTAGAAAGCGACATAGTGGAGGCAGGAACCATACATAGTTTTAAGACTAGGTTTGATAAAGCTCATGGAGCAGGGAGAGAGAGGACCTAGTAGCAATCAGTGAAGAGGCGGGGCCAGGAGCTATGACTCGACCCCTGCAACCACAAATAGGTGAGTACACACACACACACACACACACACACACACACACACACAACAGGCCTAGTGTAATTGACATGTGCCTAGGACAAAATGGTAACTAACACACACACACACATGCACGCATGCACACACACACACACACACACACACACACACACACACACACACACACACACCCACCGATGGCATGGTGGCTAGCGCTCTTGCTTCTCTTGCTTCACGCACGGAGGGCCCGTGTTTAATTCCCGGCGGGGCCGAAACATTTCGAAGTGTTTCCTTACACACACACACACATATATATATAACAGGCCTAGTGTCTAATCGACATGTGCCTAGGACAAAATGGTAACTAACTCACACACACACACACACACACACACTAGGAAGCATTTCTTCAGCCACAGAGTAGTCAGGAAGTGGAATAGTCTAGAGAAAGATATAGTGGAGGCAGGAACCATACATAGTTTTAAGATGAGGTATGATAAAGCTCATGGAGCAGGGAGAGCAGAGACCCAGTAGCGGACAGCGAATAGGCGGGGCTAGGAGCTGAGTCTCGACCCCTGCAACCACAATTAGGTGAGTAAAAACACACAAACAACACACACACACACACACACACACACACACACAAAACAACAGGCCTAATGTCTAATCGACATGTGCTTAGGACAAAATGGTAACTAACACCTCTGGCAAGACAGTGATGGAGTGAATGATGAAAGTTTTTCTATTTTGGGCCACCCTGCCTTGGTGGGAGACGGCAAATGTGTTAATAAAATAAAAAATAACCAAAGGATGCCTTTTCTGATTGATTTCAAAATATTAATGAAGTATTCTGTAAGAAGGAAAGAACCAAACAAGTTTAGTATGAGTAGCTGCATACGTATTTGAAATTTTGCTGAAATTGTTTAAGAAAAACTTGGAATCGTTGGAATCAGATCAGTTACTGGAGAATGCCCTTTCTGATTGGCATTGAACATTCACAGTTGGTTTTATTAAAAGAACAATTTGCTAATTTTATTATTTTTTCACATGTAATAACTAATGAATGCTTCTTCTGATATGCTTCTAACCTTAAACTCTGGTGTATCTTAATTGGTAGTATTTTTGTATTGATTTTGATGTTAAGTTACCATTGTTTTTAAAACCAATTACAGTGGTACCCCCGAGTTTCGTACAGCTCCCCAAATCGAAAAGTTATGCAAGTTATTATTTTTGTGCTTTTTTAAGTGTATTTTGGGGGGGCAACGGTAATCTAATTTACATTATTCCTTATGGGGAAAAAATTCGTTTGGTAACAGCACTCGAACACCTTCTGGAACGAATTATGGCCGAAACTCGGGGTACCACTCTATATAAAATTGGATTTCTTAAAAATAAAAATAAAATATTTTTCTTAAAAATTGTAGGTACATAATTTGTACAGTTAGTGGACCCTGGATTCGTATCCTTCTATAAACTGGGAAGATTGCCTAAGCATCACGGTCCCAACCTATGTCTAGAACAAATTAATCTGTGGTCGGGTTTGCTCAAGACAAATTCCCTAAGGAAAAAGGGGGGAGAAAAG
>WNWK01038767.1:0-17771 GCA_009830355.1 Cherax destructor
TTTTTGACATTAACTTATAATATGAGTATTTAGTTTTGATTGAGTAGGGGTAACATAATAGTAACATATTATTAAAAATTGAGATTATCGTATAGGAAGGTAATAATGAGCATTTTTCAAAGTAGTTTATAGTATGATCATTTAGTTTTGGGTGAGTAGGTGGTTTTTGAGTTGAGTCTTAAATTGATTTTCAGACAAGATTATCTTAAGAAATTACCAAGTGCTACTTGTTACCGAGTACTTGATATCCTATTCCTTATCTTACTATGAGAGTTGACCGTTCACAAACAGCTTGGTGGTTAGGTAATTGGAACTAACACCTGACTCCCCGAAAACCACGCATAGGTGAGATACTTGCGATGCAGCCTCTAGCAGCCTGTAGATTGTCCAACTCGATGTGATGTCCTGGCGTATATCCACTTTCATTTCTTGTCGGACATGTCAAGATATCTTATTCATGAAATAAGATACCAATTGTACTAAGCAAATTTCCTAAATTTGCTTAGTACAGATAATTGAAATGTAGATATAAACCCAAATGTACAATTGTTAACCCCTTTGGGGCCTAGTGCCTAGGCCTTTTGTGTATCCATATGCTCTTGCGCTACCGTCCACAGGATGGATATGGGGTGCACAATAAACTAGCCACTTCGGTGGCAAAATCTAAAAATTTCTTGTCGATATATAATATAACCTATTCACTGTATTTCTTTCACTTGTCACATATTATTTCACTTTATTATCTTGGGTGACACACGTGGCAACGTCACCTGGAGCACACTAGACCTTCCCACTCTGACCTCGCCACCAGGTATGTATTTCTTTCTATTTCACTTATAAAATTGTGGCTCTCCCCACACTTATGTGGCTCAGGGCAACTCGTAAATCACTTCAAGGGTTGTTCACTACCCTGACACACTTGATGACCCCTGCAGTGTGTGTGAGAGAGAGATCCAACAATTAATATTTGCACCAATAACTCATTACAGTTGTGACCGGGTGAAGACTAGTGAATTGCTCATTACTTTATAATTTGTTCATGATTGCAACCATGTATAAACGTAAGTAAATTTACTTACATGATTCATTACCATTGAAACTTTTGAGTTCATTACCTTTGTACCTTGTTCAGCTATCAAAACTTTGGGGCCCAGTCCCTGGACCCATTATGTACCTCTGTAATATTTTGCCTACCGCCCACAGGATGGGTATGGGGTGCATAATAAAGATATTAAACTGAACTCTCCCGCCTGAGTTCTAGGGAGTACAAGTTTAGGGACTTCAGCGTTCCCAGTAATTGAGGTGGTTTATCGCAGTTATACGTGCCGTAAAGGTTCTCTGCACATTTTTTAGGTCAGCAATTTCACCTGCCTTGAAAGGTGCAGTTAAGTGTGCAGCAATATTCCAGCCTAGATAGAACAAGCTACCTGAAAAGTGTCAAGGGATTGGCATCCCTGGTTTTGAAGGTTCTCATTATCCATCCTGTTAAAGTACATTTGCTATGGATTCCGTCACACATTGGATTACTCCTTCATGATAAAGTTGATATGTTAGCCAAGAAGAGCACCCATAAGGAGAATGTAGAATATAACTTTGGTATATCTGTGTCTAGCATTAGGAATAATATTAGGAGAGAAATAAATAATGAAAATGATAGCTATAGGAATGCAGTTAGAAGCCTGAGTAGATCTATAACCCACTATGATAACATGAATGTAGATAAGTATGTTTATGGAGCAACTTGCAATGTGAACAGACTGACTGATGTTGTAGTGGCCAGGCTTCGGCTTGGCTACAAGTACTTCTGGCAGTTTGGGAGATACACAGATGATGATCAAACTAAATGCAAATTATGTGATCAGGCATATGGTCACTGTCTTGAACACTATGTGCTGAATTGTCCACTTATTGAGGAATATAGAGATAGACAGTATAATAACCTATGTGACATGTCAAGATATCTTATTAGTGAAGGTAGGATACCACTTATTCTAAGCAAATTTCTTAAATTTGCTTGTAACAGATAAGTGAACTGTAGATATAAATCCAAATTAATTTCCATGAACGTGCCTATCTGTGCTCATGATAATGCGAGCACAGATGGGCATGTTTGTGGAGCAACTTGCAATGTGAACAGACTGACTGATGTTGTAGTGGCCAGGCTTAGGCTTGGCTACAGGTACTTCTGACAGTTTGGGAGACACAGATGATGATCAAACTAAATGCAAATTATGTGATCAGGCATATGGTCACTGTCTTGAACACTATGTGCTTAATTGTGCACTTATTGAGGAATATAGAGATAGACAATACAATAACCTATGTGACATGTCAAGATATCTTATTCATGAAATAAGATACCTGCTTGTAACAGATAATTGAAATGTAGATATAAACCCAAATGTACAATTGTTAACCCCTTTGGGGCCTAATGCCTAGGCCTTTTGTGTATCCATATGCTCTTGCGCTACCGTCCACAGGATGGATATGGGGTGCACAATAAACTAGCCACTTCGGTGGCAAAATCTAATCTAATCATCCTGTCATTTTTCTAGCAGATGCGATTGCTACAGTGTTATGGTCCTTGAAGGTGAGATCCTCTGACATGATCACTCCCAGGTCTTTGACATTAGTTTTTCGCTCTATTGTGTGGTTGGAATTTATTTTATACTCTGATGAAATTTTAATTACCTCACATTTACCATATCTGAGTAATTGAAATTTCTCATCATTGAACTTCATATTGTTTTCTGCAGCCCATTTAAAGATTTGGTTGATGTCTGCTTGGAGTCTTGCAGTGTCTTCAATGGTGGACACTGTCATGCAGATTCGGGTGTCATCTGCAAAGGAAGACACAGCACTGTGGCTTATATTCCTGTCTATGTCCGATATGAGGATGAGGAACAAGATGGGAGTGAGTACTGTGCCTTGTGGAACAGAGCTTTTCACTGTAGCCACCTCAGACTTTACTCTGTTGACTACTACTCTTTGGGTTCTATTTGTTAGGAAATTATAGATCCATCTACCAACTTTTCCAGTTATTCCTTTATCACGCATTTTGTGTGCTATTACACCATGGTCACACTTGTCAAAGGCTTTTGCAAAGTCTGTGTATATAACATCTGCATTATGTTTGTCTTCTAGAGCATCCAGGACCTTGTCATAGTGGTCCAGTAGTTGGGACAGACAGGAGCGACCTGCTCTAAACCCATGCTGCCCTGGGTTGTGTAACTGATGACGATCTTGCTTCTTAGAACCCTTTCAAATATTTTTATGATATGGGACGTTAGCACTATTGGTCTGTAGTTCTTTGCAATTGCTTTACTGCTACCTTTGTGGAGTGGGGCTATGTCTGTTGTTTTTAGTGTGTGTGGGATGACCCCTGTGTCCATGCTCCCTCTCCATAGAATGCTGAAGGCATGCAACAGGGGCTTCTTGCAGTTCTTGATGAACATGAAGTTCCATGAGTCTGGGCCTGGGGCAGAGTACATGGGCATGTCATTTATTGCCTTTTCAAAGTCTTGTGGTGTTAAGATAATATCCAAGATTTTTGAGATGACCAAATTTTGGGTTTCGTTCATAAAGAATTCATTTGGATTGTCAGCCTTTAGTCTGGGCAACGGCTCACTGAACCCTGAGTCGTATTTGGACTTTAGTATCTCACTCATTTCTTGGCTGTCATCTGTGTATGTCCCATCTCGCCTAAGCAGGGGCCCAATGCTGGATTTTTTTCTCCTTAGATTTGGCATAAGAGAAGTACAGTGGAACCTCAGTTTTCGTTTGCTCTGGTTTTTGTTGAATTCAGTTTTCAACAACTTTTCGTCAAAATTTTGTCCCAGTTTTCGTTCATCTCAGTTTTCGTCCACGTACCGAACATGTCCGCCTGGCCGCGCCCACACAAAGCATCCCATGCACGTGTTCTGAGTCAGTCTGGCTTTGCTTCTCGTCGAGTGAATGTTACCCTGCGAGTTCATACGAAACATTTCATAATAATCCATTGTTTTTTGTGCTTGTTTATTGAATGAGACTGCTAAATAAGCAACCATGGGGCCAAAGAAAGATCCAAGTGCCTTTGGGAAAGTCCATGGGGTTGGATGTGAGTGATCAGGAAGTGGCAGTTGGTGGACGACCACAGGGAAGAGCTAACCACTGAAGAGCTGCAACACCTTCAAAATAGAACAGCAACAGATCGCAGCTGAGGAAATTGCTTCAGAGGAGGAAGAGGGGAGAATGTGCCTTCTTCAGTGATTAAGGACATGTGTGCAAAGTGGAATGAGTTGCAAAGTTTTGTGGAGAAATATCGCCCTAACAAATCTGTTGCAAGCCGTGTCTGCAACATGTTCAATGACAATGTCTTGTCCCATTTAAGCCAAATCTTAGAGATGCCAAAAACAGACCTCTATGGATGTGACAGGGGTCCAGTGACTCTCAAGCTGGTCCTAGTGCCAGTTAAAGACAAAGAAGGGAAGTAACCCGGATAAGGACTTGATACTTGAAGTAATTATGGAAGGGGATTCCCCTTCCAAACAATAACCTCTTCTCCCTTTCCCCTCCATGCCATCTTCCATACGCCAACAAGAGTCTTCAATAAAGGTAAAAGTTATGTTAAATGTTCATTTATCCATTTCATTTGTCCTTTATATTTATTATTGTTTTCTGTATGTAAAACTATAGTTATTCTCTATAAAATGTATTTTTTGTTTATACTTTTGGGTGTCTGGAACGGATTAATTGGATTTACATTATTTCTTAGGGGAAATATGCTTCAGTTTTCATCACTCTCTGGAACAAATTAAAGACGAAAACCTAGGTTCCACTATTTTTTTTTTTCAATTTCCTTTATGCCTTTTAGTTCTTCCTGCAATTCTTGTCTCCTGTAAGATTCCTTCAGCTTAAGTTCGATATTTGCAGTTTCATTAACCAGTGCCTCCCTTCATATTTCAGATACAGTGGACCCCCGGAGTTCGAAGGCGTCGAAGTTCATAAAATTCGGAGTTCGTGACATTTTTTCGGAAAAATATTGGTTCAGTGTTCGTTGATCCGCTCGGAGTTAGTAATTCGTCCCGGACACGTACGCGTTGGCCGAGATGTGATACATAGATTCTGCAAAGTCATTTGACAAATGCGATCATGGGGTGATTGCACACAAAATGATTGTCCTAGACATAACGGAAAAGGTAGGAAGATGAATTTTCAAGTTTCTGACGAGTCAGTGTGCCATTGTTTACCAGCGAGCGACCGCCACCCACTCATTCCCACGCATTCATACCATACATTTTGTCATTATTCCATTATTTTTAGTGCTTGCAACTGCTAAATAAGCCACCATGGGCCCCAAGAAAGCTCCTAGTGCCAGGCCTGTCGTAAAGAATGCCAGAAATATGGTAGAACTAAAAAAAGAGATCATTGCAAAATATAAAAGTGGAGTTCGTGTCGCTGAGCTTGCCAGGCAGTATGGCAAAGCCTATACAACCATTGCTTCTATTGTGGCCAAGAGAAAGGAAATCAAGGATGCTGTTGTTGCGAAAAGTGCAAGTATGGTCACAAAACAGAGATCGCAAATACTGGAAGATGTTGAGACTTTGTTTTTGGTGTGGATCATTGAGAAAGAATTAGCAGGAGATAGTGTTACGCAGGCGATAATATCTGAAAAAAACAAGGAAATTGCATGGTGATCTCGTCAAGAAAATGTCTGCAATGAGTGCTGAAGTAAACAAATTTAAAGCCAGCAAAGGCTGGTTTGACAGATTTAAGAAGCGTAGTGGCATACACAGTGTGATAAGGCATGGTGAGGAAGCCAGTTCAGACAAATGTGCAGCTGAAAAATATGTGCATGAATTCAAAAGCTATGTAGAGGCTGAAGAATTGAAACCCCAACAAGTGTTTAACTGTGGCAAAACAGGCCTGTTTTGGAAGAAAATGCCAAACAGGACCTACATTACACAGGAGGAAAAGGCACATTGGAGGAACATTGCAAACAATGTGGTAGCAGAGATAACACCAGGAGGCAGCTCAGATGAAAATTCACACATGCATGAACTTTTAAATCTCTGCACCAGATCAGGCTCTGGTCCAACAGGAAGCCTGGTCACAGACCGGACCTCGGGGGCGTTGAACCCTGGAATTCTCTCCAGGTAGACTCCAGGTAGACCAAGTTCACCTTAAACCAGCAAATAGTAGAGCCCACAAGATTAGAGAATACGCTGGACCTCATCTTCACCAACAATGATGATCTGATACGAAATGTCATCATATCAAAAACAATATACTCAGATCACAACATAATAGAGGTCCAGACATGCATGCGGGGTGCCACAGATCAACAAAATGTGATCAGCCACGAGGAAGCTTTCTCCAAATTCAACTTCAATAACAAAAACATAAGGTGGGACCAAGTCCTAAATGATATAAACTGGGAAGATTGCCTAAGCATCACGGATCCCAACCTATGTCTAGAACAAATTAACTCTGTGGCACTTGAGGTTTGCTCAAGGCAAATTCCCTTAAGGAAAAGGAGAAGATGCAAACTAGAAAAAGAGAGGCGCTCCCTATACAGGCGAAGGCAAAGAATAACGGAGCGGCTACAGGAGGCCAATATCTCTGAAATACGTAGGGAGACACTAGTCAGAGAAATAGCAAACATCGAATTAAAACTAAAGGAATCTTACAGGAATCAAGAGACACGGGAAGAACTAAAAGCCATAAATGAAATTGAAAGAAACCCTAAGTATTTCTTTTCCTATGCAAAATCAAAGTCGAGAACAACAACCAGTATTGGGCCCCTACTTAAACGGGATGGGTCCTACACAGATGACAGCATGGAAATGAGTGAGTTACTTAAGTCCCAGTATGACTCAGTTTTTTAGCGAGCCACTAACCAGACTGAAAATCGAAAACCTAAATGAATTTTTTATGAGAGTGCCACAGAACTTGACAGACGCATGCCTTTCTGACATCACCACGACGCCAAATGACTTCGAAAAGGCAGTAAATGACATGCCCATGCACTCCGCTCCAGGCCCAGACTCATGGAACTCCGTGTTCATCAAGAACTGCAAGAAGCCCCTATCACATGCTTTTAACATCCTATGGAGAGGGAGTATGGACACTGGGATCGTCCCGCAGCTACTAAAAACAACAGACATAGCCCCGCTCCACAAAGGGGGCAGTAAAGCAATAGCAAAGAACTACAGACCAATTGCGCTAACGTCCCATATCATAAAAATCTTTGAAAGGGTTCTAAGAAGCAAGATCGCCACCCATCTTGATACCCATCAATTGCACAACCCAGGACAGCATGGGTTTAGAGCAGGCCGCTCCTGTCTGTCCCAACTACTGGACCACTACGACAAGGTCCTGGATGCTCTAGAAGATAAACAGAATGCAGATGTTATATACACAGATTTTGCAAAAGCCTTTGACAAGTGTGATCATGGTGAAATAGCACACAAAATGCGTGATAAAGGAATAACAGGAAAAGTGGGTAGATGGATCTATAATTTCCTAACATGTAGAACACAAAGAGTAGTAGTCAATAGAGTAAAGTCTGAGGCAGCTACTGTGAAAAGCTCTGTTTCACAAGGCACAGTACTTGCTCCCATCCTATTCCTCATCCTCATATCAGACATTGACAGGGATATAAGCCACAGTGCTGTGTCTTCCTTTGCAGATGACACCCGAATCTGTATGACAGTGTCCACCGTTGAAGACACTGCAAGACTCCAAGCAGACATAAACCAAATCTTTAAATGGGCTGCAGAAAACAATATGAAGTTCAATGATGAGAAATTTCAATTACTCAGATACGGAAAACGTGAAGAAATTAAAATCTCATCGGAGTACAAAACTAATTCCAACCACACAATAGAGCAAAAAACTAATGTCAAAGACCTGGGAGTGATCATGTCAGAGGATCTCACCTTCAAGGACCATAACAAAGTATCAATTGCATCTGCTCGAAAAATGACAGGATGGATAATGAGAACCTCCAAAACCAGGGATGCCAAGCCCATGTTGACACTTTACAGATCGCGTGTTCTATCTAGGCTGGAATATTGCTGCACACTAACTGCACCTTTCAAGGCGGGTGAAATTGCTGACCTTGAAAATGTGCAGAGAACCTTCACCGCACGCATAAATGCGATAAACCACCTCAACTACTGGGAACGCTTGAAGTTATTAAATCTGTACTCTCTAGAACGCAGGCAGGAGAGATACATTATTATATACACATGGAAAATTCTCGAGGGCTTAGTACCAAACTTGCACACAAAAATCACTCCCTACAAAAGCAAAGACTCGCCAGGCGATGTAACATCCCCCCAATGAAGAGCAGGGGTGCCACCAGCATGTTGAGGGACAACACAATAAGTGTCAGGTGCCCAAGATTGTTCAACTGCCTCCCAGCATACATCAGGGGGATTACCAACAAACCCCTGCCTGTCTTCAAGCAGGCACTGAACAGGCACCTAAAGTTGGTACCTGACCAGCCAGGCTGTGGTTCGTACGTTGGACTGCGTGCGGCCAGCAGTAACAGCCTGATTGATCAGGCTCTGGTCCAACAGGAGGCCTGGTCACAGACCGGCCCGCGGGGGCGTTGACCCCTGGAATTCTCTCCAGGTAGACTGCCAGGACACAAGCCTATGAAAGACAGGCTAACTCTTATGTTGTGTATTATTATTATTATTATTATTATAATAAAATAGAAGCGCTAAACCACAGGGGTTATACAGTGCTGCAGGTTATTGTAGGATGCAGGGAGAGTGGGTTGTAAGAGGGAGATGGATGATTAGTAGGGTATGGAGTGCAGCATGATGGTGGATAGTGCAGGGATAGAGGGTAGCAAGAGATCGAGGTAGAAGGGACTGAGGGAGGTGCTAGAGGTATAATCTTCAGAGTTTGTGTAGTAAGTCAGTTTCTGTCAAAAAGTCAACAAGAGAGTCAGGATTAAAGGAGGGTCCATCTGCAAGAAGGGAAGGTAAAGAAAGGGCCGCAGCGCGAAGACGTCGTTGGAGGTAAATTCTGCATGCTCGTTGATAGAGTGGGCAGTCCAGCAGAATATGTCGAACAGACACTGGAACCTGACAATGCTCACAGAGAGGGGCAGGGAGCCTCTCCATGAGATACCCGTGAGTAAGAAGAGTGTGGCCGATGCGAAGACGGGAGAGTGTAGTCTCCCAACCTCAACATTGGTGACAAGAAGAAGGCCCGGATATCCGCCACAAAGCATACGGCCTCCAGAGATACACCCGTCGCCCGAAAGATACCCAAGGCCACCCCCCGGGTGACCGGAGAGGGTTCGGGACATCCCCATGCGATTCAGATTCCACGGCAAACTACACCACCGCCAAGGACCTCAACAGAATGGGATGGACTACGATACCCTTCCCCCTACCTAGGAACTAGAATGCCTGAGGAGAGAAGCTCCCAGGGTAAAACTGGGAAGGAAATAAGGGAGGGATGAGGAGGAGGAGGAGGAGGAAAGGGAAAAGGGAGGATGGGGAAGATGGGAAAAGGGAGGGGGGATTGGGGGGTAATTAGGTTCGGTCTGAGGAAGAAGACCAAGAGGTCCAATTCCTCAGACTGATAGCCTCTTTACCGCGACAAGGAGCCCCCCTTAAAGAGGTTTTTATATTGTAACCTTCTATTTTGACTTCGTCAAAAGTCACCGTATCATCCAACCAGGATTCCGAGATAGATATAACTGCAGCTCTAGTTCTGTTAGCTAGAATCCTAATCTCTGCCAGTTTTGGAAGAAGTGATCTTGCATTGACATGAATAAAGTGAAGGCCTGTTTTCCTAAGACAATCATAATCATCAATAAATGGCAAGGGGTCATTAGCATTCAAAATAGGTAAATCCATGTCATCATTGCTAAAGGGTAACTGTGCCAAAGTGCATTTGTTACAAACAAAATGAAATCTGGCACAATTACCATAATCAAACACATCCATTATGCACCCACCCCATACATCTCTTACATATGGTATGTTTACTGTTCTTCTTTCGCACTCCAGCACAGTGCATACACACGTCTGGTGGTGCATTACATATGGAGTTAAGGTTATCATTCCTAGCAACTAGACCATCATTATCACCATGATTTATCTGTCTGTTTTGCACCTGTACCAAAGATTTAGGTCCTGGATTAGTATGGATATCACCACTTAATAGCGCCACTATAAAAGCTGTGCGCCACTGTGTTTGTTTGGATATGTGGGGTTGCCATACCTTGCGCCGAAAGTGGCACTTACGTTTCTGGTAGGATAACCACTGTTGGGCTTTCACTCTCCAGGGAGCTACCACCCCATTCACCTTTTGCAGACCCCATGACTGATTTCCTTCAAAGAAATTCAGTATCATGAGAAATATAATTATGGCGGCGTGAACCCCTCTTACGCCAGCCATGGTCACTCTGCACTCTCACTTCACAACAAAAATCTCTTTTCCTTATTTTTTTTTTTTCATTATTAAAAAGAAACCACTGATCCTATCAGACACCTAGCAATGGTCTAGTAACTACTCTAGAAATCACCACTGGATACTAGTAAATTGCTTGTTAACACATACCCACCTCACCCTTTACTTGAAACTCCCTTCACTCATCACTTCACAGTCCGGCTTCACCTATCACACTTCTTGTCATTTCCAACCTTGCAGGGTAAGAAAAAGTTCTAATCAATAGTGATGTACTTCCAAAACCCCATCAATCCCATTTAGCGGGGCTCACGCGTTGTTGACTGGTCCTCGTAGAGTTGATGTATCAGCCATTTTTAAAAGCAGTGAGGAAAGAAACGGCTACTGCAACTGACAGATTCCTTGGAGTTTTGTCGTTATATTTGGCGTTTTCTCCTATGTTTCCCTCCTATTGTACACTGGTCAGTTAATATGGAAGTCAGCTATTAAAACATATTCTTTTCTAATCCACTTTCTTCCCACCTTTAGCACTGAGGGAAAGAACCGTCGCTATAACCTGTTTCCTTGGAGTTTGTTTAGTAGATTTAGCGGTTTCTCCTGTGCTTCCCTCCCATTAACACTGGTGCAGTTGATATAATGGTCAGCTACTGTCAGTATGGTTAGAACGTCTCTTCGTAGTTGCACGTCTGGCAGTAGCTGGTGATTGAATGCCAGTCAGCAATGTTCAGATCGAGATAGACAGAGTCAGATCGAGATAGACAGAGACAAATGTTCACTTCCACCCCTCACCTGGCACTGAGGGAAGAAAAAAGAAACCGACACTACACTACACTACAACCTGTCAGCTTTCCTTGTCGATTTGTTGATTAGGTTTTTCCTTGTGTTGACTTCACATTGAACACTGTGCAGTTGATATTGAGTCAGTTACTTCAGTGTGGTGGAAAACGATTGCTTGTATGGTTGTATGTTTCTTTGTACATATAAAAAGAGGTAAACAAGTTTGTATGACTGACTGACTGACTGACTGACTGACTGACTGACTGACTGACTGACTGAATGACTGACTTACTGAATGACTGACTTACTGAATGACTGACTTACTGAATGACTGACTTACTGAATGACTGACTTACTGAATGACTGACTTACTGAATGACTGACTTACTGAATGACTGACTTACTGAATGACTGACTTACTGAATGACTGACTTACTGAATGACTGACTTACTGAATGACTGACTTACTGAATGACTGACTTACTGAATGACTTGACTGACTTACTGAATGACTTGACTGACTTACTGAATGACTGCTTGACTGACTTACTGAATGACTTGACTGACTTACTGAATGACTTGACTGACTTACTGAATGACTTGACTGACTTACTGAATGACTTGACTGACTTACTGAATGACTTGACTGACTTACTGAATGACTTGCTGACTTACTGAATGACTTGACTGACTTACTGAATGACTTGACTGACTTACTGAATGACTTGACTGACTTACTGAATGACTTGACTGACTTACTGAATGACTTGACTGACTTACTGAATGACTTGACTGACTTACTGAATGACTGACTGACTTACTGAATGACTTGACTGACTTACTGAATGACTTGACTGACTTACTGAATGACTTGACTGACTTACTGAATGACTTGACTGACTTACTGAATGACTTGACTGACTTACTGAATGACTTGACTGACTTACTGAATGACTTGACTGACTTAATGAATGACTTGACTGACTTAATGAATGACTTGACTGACTTAATGAATGACTTGTCTGACTGAATGACTTAAAGTTAGACACTCCAGTACAACCATTGACTTCAGTGCCAGAACCTCTACCATCCACCTCAGCCCAGTAGGGCCACAGCATAACTCTCCACTCTCTTTAACAATCATGCACAAACACTAGCACCCAAAATTTAAGGTAAGAAATACTATTATTTCTGTTACATTTGTAGTCTTAAGCAGTAAAAACAACATAATACATCACAACAATGAACTACAATTACATACAGTGGACCCCTGGTTTTCGTGATTTTTGTTCCAGAATGCTGTTCAGTGCCTACCAACGAATTTATTCCCATAAGGAATAATGTAAAAGAGACTAGTCTTAGACCCCAAAAACTTACAAAAAGCATTTAAAATACACTTACATAAAAGGGCGAGTTTGGAGCAGGACGAACACCGGGGGTCCACTGTACAGTGGTACCCTGGATTTCGTACAGGTCCCAACTCGAACAATGATGTAAGTGTATTTTTGTAAGTGCTTTTGTAAGTGTATTTTTGGGGGTCTGAAACAGACTAATCTAATTTACATTATTTCTTATGGGAACAAATTTGTTTGGTAACGGCACTTGAACAGCCTTCTGGAACGAATTATGACCGAAACTCGGGGTACCACTGTACAGTGGTCCCTCGGTTTTCGTGCATCTCCAAACTCGAACATCTATGTAAGTGTATTTTCGTAAGTGCTGTTGCAAGTGTATTTTTTGGGGGTCTGAAATAGACTAACCTATGTGACATTATTTCTTAAGGAAGTAAATTCGTTCGGTAATGACACTTGAGCAGCATTCTGGAACGAATTTTGGGCGAAAACCGAGGGACCACTGTATTATCAATGTTTGTGTAATAAATCGGCTGCTGTCAAAAAGTCAAAGAGGGAGCCTGTGTCAAAGGTGGGGCCGTCAGCAAGGAGCGAAGATAAAGTAAGGGTGTTAGAGAGGTGACGACATCAGAGGAAAATTCTGCGTGCTCGTTGATAGACAGGACAGTCCAATAGAATATGGGAAAGTGAAATTGGAACCAGACAATTCTCACAGAGTGGAACAGGGCACCACTTCATGACTGAGACGGGTGACAAGAAGGCCAGAAACCTAAACTTGGTTTGACAGAATGTAATTTGTTATGAGGCATATCGGACCAATGTTGTTGCCAACAGTTGTGCTTGGAGGAAAAAAAAATCTGTCAACTACTGTAAGAAAAATCGTCATAAGTTTTATTCTATGTGCGAGTTATCTGTGTACTAAAAGTACACAAATAATTACTCAATATACAGAATTTATATTCAACATTAATTTCTTAACAAATATAGAGTGGTTAATAACAGACTATAAAATGTATCACATATAGTTTTCATTAATATAACTGGATAATTTCTAAATTATAGTAAGTAACTCTTCTAAACTGTGTCATAGTTAGAGACTGTGTTGTCTTTCTTCTTGCTGACAGTAGTTGATCCACGTCTGAGCAACTATGATGTCAAATGGAGAGTCAATATCCAAGCTATCACACACAGGCACTTCTATGTAGCCACACCTGATAAATACAAGAAATAAACCATTTATGGCCTGAGGTTTTCTCAGGATTGAAATTACTATATCTGACTCTACTATTTAATGAATCCAAATATCAAGTGAAATGGTATAAGATTATGGTACTTATACTCCAATAAACAAATATCACCATAAAACAAAATTCTTATGTACTTCTGATTGACATTGTAACATTAAAATTCAAAAGCTTGCAGTTATTAATTACTATTACTTTCACAAAAAGTTATATCTATATAGGTTATTCAATGATATAAGCATGAAGAGTTATATAGAATTAAAAAACAAACAAACAAAGAATCATGCTCAAATAAAGACAATGCTCAAGAATAAAAAATAAAAAGGCATGATACCGTGACTGGAACAAAACACAAATAACCCGCACATAGGAGACTGAAACATATGACGACGTTTCAGTCAGTCTTGGACCATTAACTGTATGACTAGTTAATGGTCTAAACTGGACCAAAACATTGTCATAAGTTTCAGTTTCCTATGTGCTTGTTATTTATGTAATGCTTAAGAATGCCTACACTCACACTCATGAACATGTACAACAGATATAAGAAATCATCAACACTGGCTTCATTAACGTATATCTACATTGGTAACAGTGAAAGAGATAAGTATGAATAACATCAGTTGATATAAGTTTTTAGCATAATTTATACTGACAAGATTGTGTATTAAAAGCATTGGGATGTACCATTCCTGTACAATTATGGGTTGAATCTCTGAGATCAAAGGAGCATGCAGTTTGCATCACACCTGAGTCACCTCCTAGCATACCTAAAATCTCAATTCTTTTTAAACTATCGTAGTTTCAAGCTTAGTTTCTCTTCTTTGTACTTCCTACACAACTAATTTTCTCTTTTGGTGCCATGGTTAATACCCAGAAAGTTTTTAGGAGTAATGAGTAAAGAGTTTTTATGAGGATAGTGAGGCTCAGTTTGGGTGTGTAGGAGAGAGGGAGATTACTTCCCAGTAAAAGCAGATCTTAGACAGGGATGTGCAATGTCACCATGGTTATTTTATATACGTATTTACATATGGGGCTGTAAAAGAAGTAATAATAATAATATAATAATAATAATATTTTTATTTCGATGCAAGTAACAAGTATACATAGTTATTGGTAGTTACAATTATAAAATTGTAATGCAAGGAGAGCCACTGGCATGCCATAACATTAGGGGCAGTTTATTCTAAAGACTTATTCACTAAGTACTTAATATACTAGAGAAATTGATTGAGTTTATTCTAGTTATATATTATTTCAAATTACAATATGATTATACATACTATTAAAATACAATACTAGAGAAATTGGTTGAGTTTATTCTAGTTGTATATTTTATTTCAAGTTACATTATGTTGATGCTTTACTAGTAAAATAACAATACTAGAGAAATTTATTGAGTTTCTTCTAGTTATATATTTTATTTCAAATTAACAGTATGATGATACTATACTATTAAAATGACAATATGATGATATGAAATTGCAACAAGTGTTAAGGAGGATGACAATATAATACTGAGATTATCTTAAGTAAAATAACATTGGGTTTGAAAGTTTGTCACAGTATGAGTATTTAGTATAGGGTGAGTAGGTGATTTTTGAGAAGAGTCTTGAATTGATTTTCCGACAAGATTAACTTAATATTTACTGGTAACGAATTCCAGATTCTGGGGCCCTTTATGTGCATAGAATTTTTACATTGGTTAGTATGGACTCGGGGTATGTCAAATAGTGATCTGTGTCTTGTGTCGTGGTCGTGGGACCTATTAAAGTTGGTGAGGAGAGTTTTGAGCAGAGGGTTTATATTAGAGTGTAAAGTTTTATATATGTAGTAGGCACAAGAGTAAGTATGAATGTTCTTTACGGTGAGTAGTTTGAGACTTTTGAGACTTTTGAGCGGAGGGTTGATATAAGCATGTAGAGTTTTATGTATGTAGAAAGCGCATGAATAGGTATGAATATTTTTTACGGTGAGTAGTTTTAAAGTTTTGAATATAGGTGGAGTATGCTGTCTAGAGTGGGAATTTGTTATCATCCTGACTGCAGCCTTTTGCTGGGTTATGAGTGGTCTAAGGTGATTTAATGTTGTTGAGCCCCATGCATAGATTCCATAGGTGAGATAAGGGTAGATAAGAGAATGATATAGTGCAATGAGAGCTGGTTGTGGCACATAATAGCGTATCTTAGATAATATACCTACTGTCTGAGATTTTCTTGGAAATTTGTTGTAAATGCTAGGGTGTTGGGGAGAGGGGTTTATTAAATTATGGGGAATCAAATACAAAATGGGAGTTTGCTGATGATACTGTGCTTTTGGAAGATTCTAAAGTTGCAAAGGTTAGCAGATGAGTTTGGGAGGGTGTGTAAAAGGTAGAAAGTTGAAAGTGAACATAGATAACAGTAAGGTGGCGGGGGTATGAAGTGATTTAGATAAAAAAAAATTGGATATCACATTGGCGAGAGGGAGGATGGAAGAAGTGAATGTTTTCAGATATTTGGGAGTTGATTTGTCAGTGGATGGGTTTATGAAGGATGAAGTTAACCATAGAATTGATGAAGAATGAAAGGTGAGTGGTACACTGAGGTATCTGTGGAGACAAAAAACGTTATCCATTGAAGCAAAGAAGGGAATGTACAAGAGTATAATGGTACCAACACTCATATGGGTGTGACGCATGGATTGTAAATGCTGCAGCGAGAAGGCGGCTGGAGGCAGTGATGTCTTGTCTAGGGGCAATGTATGGTGTAAATATTATGCAGAGAATTCATAGTGTCAAAATTAGGAGAAGGTGTGGAGTTACTAAAAGTATTAGTCAGAGGGCTAATACTTTTAGTTATATAGAGAATGGAACAAAGTAGAATGACTTGGAGAGCATATAAATCTGTAGGGAAGGAAGGCGAGGTAGGGGTCATCCTTGAAAAGGTTGGAGATGGTAAAAGAGGTTTTGTGGTCATGGGGCTTGGACTTCCAGCAAGCATGTGTGAGCGTGTTAGATAGGAGTGAAAGGAGACAAATGATTTTTGGGACCTGACGAGCTGTTGTAGTGTAAGCAGGGTAATATTTTGTGAAGGGATTCAGGGAAACCAGTTAGCTGGACTTGAGTCCTGGAAATGGGAAGTACAATGCCTGCACTTTAAAGGAGGGGTTTGGGATATTGGCAGTTTGGAGGGACATCTAAACTGTCTTGTCTGAGTGCCTCTGCAAAGACAGTGATTATGTATGAGTGATGGTGAAAGTGTTGAATGATGAAAGTTTTTTCTTTCTTTTTGGGTTTTTCTTTCTTTCTGGGTCACCCTGCCTCGGTGGGAAACAGCCGACATGTTAAAAAAAAAATAAAGATGGGGTGATGAAAATATGCCAAATTGTTTGATAAATACAGGGGTACTACATGTGTAATGCTTCTGGAAAGTAACTGTAGGAGACATGGGAAGCATAGCAACAAGGAACGACACTAGGCTTAACCTAAAATGAAATGGACTCGCTTGTAGACCCAACCTGGCAAGGAGGGAAAAGCATTCCACCAAACAGCCATCCAAATTTTCACACATCACTAATTTCCATCACCAATTTCTACAACCTATTTGTGCTTTTCAGTGTAAATCAGTTTACATTATTATTATAATCAAATAGAAGCGCTAAACCACAGGGGTTATACAGCGCTGCAGGTTATTGTAGGATGCAGGGAGAGTGAGGTGTAAGAGGGAGATGGACGATTAGTAGGGTATGGAGTGCTAGATGACAGTGGGTAGTGCAGGGGAGGAGGGTAGCAAGAGATCGAGGTAGAAGGGACTGAGGGAGGTCAGAGGAAATCTTCAGAGTTTTTTGTAGTAAGTCAGTTTCTGGAAAAACAACAAGAGAGTCAGGATTAAAAAAGGGTCCATCTGCAAGAAGGGAAGGTAAAGAAAGGGCCCAGAGGAAGACGGTCGTTTAAGGTAAAATTTTGCGGGCCTTTATAGAGTGGCAGTCCCCAAAAAGGGTA
>WNWK01038768.1:0-17771 GCA_009830355.1 Cherax destructor
TTTAAAGCCCTAACAACATCCTCAACTGAGCTAGAGAGAAATTCTACACCTGCCCTGGATAAGTGAACCCCATCCCTGGCATACATGTCATTTCGGCCATAGAAGTGGTCCCAGTTGTCAATGAATGGGACTGCATTATCCTTACAGTGTTTGTCCAGCCAGCAATTTATACCAATCGCTCTGGACAGCCATTCATTTCCAACACTCCTTCTTGGCAAAATACCACATATAACAGGGCACCCCCCCTTCTTCCTAATTATGTCTATTGCTGTCCTGTACCTTCTAACTAAATCCTCACTTCTACGCTTACCTACATCATTGCCTCCAGCACTGAGGCAGATAATAGGATTGATCCCATTGCCGTTCATGAAGTTGTCAAGCCGGCTAACAATATCCTCCAGCCCAGCCCCAGGAAAGCAAACCCTCTGTCTCCTACTCCTATCCTTCAAGCAGAATGCCCTATCCATATACCTAACCTGGCTATCCCCAACAACAACAATGTTTTTACCTTCCTTTGTGTCGTTCGTCGTGACGTTCCCAGTAGTCGACTCACATTCATCGGGTAGCACGGAGAAGGCATTCGATGTTTCCACAGCAGTCTCTTTCTTCTTCATCGTTTCTAACTCTCCATTCGTTTTCTTGATCTTCAACTTCGTTCCTTGAAGTCCGGCCACTGCCCAGGTTCCCTTCTTGACCTGAGGACTCACAACAGGAGGACTACTACGAATCCTCTTGTTTTCCTCCGTCAATCGCCGAATCTCAAGCTTCGCTACCCTCAATTCCTCCTTAAGCTGCTGGTAAAGTTGCTCAATGGACGGCATCTTGGTTCACTTCACAGAGCAAAAGTGGTTCAGTCCACAGAGAACCCTAGACACGTCCTCTCTGAGCTAAGAACAGATCACCTCTGAGCTAAGAACAGATCACCTCTGAGCTAAGAACAGATCACCTCTGAGCTAAGAGAACAGATCACCTCTGAGCTAAGATGGTCACAATCATGACAAGTTACAAAGGTATTTGCAGATTACAGAGGTATATATAGGGTCCAGAAACTGGGCCCCAAAGTTTTGATAGCTGAACAAGGTACAATGGTAATTAATTCACTAGTTACAAGGTAATGAATCATGTAAGTAAATTTACTTACGTCTGTACATGGTTGCAATCATGAACAAATTATAAAGCAATGAGCAATCTATTAGTCTACACCCAACACAACTGTAATGAGTTATTGGTGCAAATTTTAATTGTTGGGTCACACACACACACATATACATATACACATACATATATACACACACACACATACACATACACACATACACATATACACATGTACATACACACACACACACACGTGTCAATGCTTTATTTACAGGGAGCAAAGTCAGGGTATTTTTCCAGAATGGTCTGTAATATACCACTGTGGATAAAATACTTTGACATATCTTGAACATTTCTGAATGAGTAGTCTCTGAATTCATTAATTTTATCGCACTCCAGTACATAATGACGCAGGGTGTGACAATAATCCAACTGGCAAAGTTTACATCTTGTTTGGTCTACATCTGGTGGTGGTGATTTAACCTGCCAAAGATACTTGTAACCCAGACGGAGGCGGGCGGTAGTGACATCCAAGAGTCTGCTTATTTTGTTGGATGCACCATAGACATGTGGCTCCTCCTGCATGATAGAATGATGATAGATGGACAGACTGGTGTCAAACTCCCTGAGTCTTAAGTCAATAAAATTCAGTTGAAGTTCTTTTCGTATTATTGTTCTCAAACTGCTAACTGACAAGCCAAGATTGTAATCTATCCCCTCTTTGAAAGCATAAAACTTAGCCAATTTATCAGTTCTATCATGCATCTGAAGACCAATGTGAGATGGAATCCACAGCATGTGCACTCTGACTCTTCTATCCAGAATCCTACCAAGGCAAACAGATTACTGGGATTTATATCAAGAAGTGTAAGCAACAGAAGTCCAAAGGTTATATTACAGCTTTATACATCGTTAGTAAGGCCTCACCTAGATTACGCAGCTCAGTTCTGGTCTCCATATTACAGAATGGATATTAATTGTTAGAAAACATTCAGCGTAGAATGACTAAAGTTGCTATGGATTTAAAAACTAACCAAAAAGTTTTTGCCAGGATTCATGGCATGGATTCACTAATTTATTAATCTTTTTCAGTAAAGCTTTCGAGGCTGTTGATCATGATAAAGAATTCAATATTGTTTATTTAGATTTTAGTAAGGCTTTTGATAGAGAACCACATCAGAGACTGTTAGAGAAAGTGGGGGAAAAGTGTTGTCATGGATCGAGTCATGGCTCACGAACAGGAAGAAGAGAGTGTGCATAAATGGGGTTAAATCCGAATGGGGATCTGTAACAAGTGGCGTTCCACAGGGATCAGTCTTAGGCCCGTTGTTGTTTATAATATATATCAATGACCTTGACGAAGGAATTACTAGTGATAGTTCTTATGTAGGGTTATTGAAACTAGGACCTTGGTTAGTTTCAAATTTAGGTTAGATAAATTCATGAGTGAGAGGGGTTGGATATGAGTGGGAATTGCACATGAGTAAATAGAATTATCAAAGCTTATTTCTTGGGTAGCATTTAAGATTGGGTTGAACAAATATCTTGTTAGTGGGATGGAATGTGAAGGACCTGCCTAGTATGGGCCAACAGGCCTAAGAAATGAGGAACACTGCAACAGGCCTGTTGGCCATACTAAGCAGGTCTTTCGCCCAACCCAATTTACAATGCTACCCAAGCAATAATATCTGAAAATTCAATTTACCCTTGTGCAAGACCCACTTAAATCCAACCCCTCTCACCCATGTAATCGTCCAACCCAAACTTGAAACTATCCAAGGTAGGAAAGAGGAACACTGCAGCAGGCCTGTTGGCCCATAAGAACATAAGAACATAAGAATGGAGGAGCACTGCAGAAGGCCTACTGGTGAAGAAGGTTAATAAATTAGATAGGCAGGAACGGCCCCTCGTGAATCCATGCTGAGTATCATTAATCAATTTATGGTTATCTAGATGGCTTCTAATAATATCAGCTATAATTGACTCTAGTAATTTGCCTACAATTGAGGTCAGGCTTATTGGGCGGTAATTTGACGGTAGTGACTTGTCCCCTGCTTTAAAAATAGGAATTACATGAGCCATCTTCCACATATCAGACACTACACCTGTTTGAAGAGATAAATTAAAAATGTTAGATATTGGTTCACAGAGTTCCATTTTGCATTCCTTAAGAACCCTTGCAAAAAACTCATCAGGACCCGGCGATTTATTTTGTTTCAGTCGGTCTAATTGTTTCCTAACCATTTCGCTAGTGACTGTGATATTACATAATTTATCTTCTTCTGGGCCTCTGTAAAAATTAATTACTGGGATATTATTAATGTCTTCCTGTGTGAAAACTGAGAGAAAATAATTATTAAAAATAGAGCACATATCATTCTCCTTGTCAGTAAGATGCCCAGAGTTTTTTTAAGGGGACCTATCTTATCCCTAACTTTTGTTCTATAAACCTGGAAAAAACTTTTTGGGTTAGTTTTTGAATCCCTAGCAACTTTAATTTCATAGTCCCGTTTAGCTTTTCTTATTCTCTTTTTAACGTCCCTCTTAATGTCAGTATACTGATTTATAAGATGACCCTCACCTCTTTTTATGCGCCTATAAATTCCTTTCTTCTGCCCTAAAAGATACTTAAGCCTATTATTCATCCATTTTGGGTCATTTCTACTTGATCTAATTTCTTTATACGGGATAAATGTTCTTTGGGCAGCCTGTATAGTGTTAAGAAAACTGTCATATTGATACCTCTCTTCGTCACCCCAGTCCACAGTTGATAAGTGTTCTCTAAGTCCATTATAATCTGCTAAGCGAAAATCTGGGACCGTTACTGAATTATCCCTACTATCATACATCCATTCAATGCTAAAGGTAATTAAATTGACTTGTGGTCGCTTGAGCCGAGTAACTTGTGGTCGCTTGAGCTGTAAAATAACCTTTGGACTTCTGTTGCTTATACTTCTTGAAATAAATCCTAGTAATCTGTTAGCCTTATTGCGCACACTTAGGCACTGTTGTCTTGGCTTTAGATTTCTGCTTACCATGACTCCCAAGTCTTTTTCACATTCTGTATGATCAAGCTCTACTTCACCTAGATTATAAATTCGAGGGATATTTTCATTACCAAGGACTAGTACCTTACACTTGTCCACATTGAACTTCATCTGCCACTTTTCAGACCAAGACATTAATTTGTCCAAATCCTCCTGGAGTTCACTGGTATCCTCCTCAGAATGAATCATACGGCCTATTTTTGTATCATCAGCAAATTTACTAATGTCACTTGCAATTCCTTCATCAAGGTCATTTATGTAAATTATGAACAACAATGGGCCTAAAACTGATCCTTGTGGAACGCCACTAGTGACTAATCCCCATTCAGATTTGACCCCATTAATGGAAACTCTCTGCTTTCTATTGGTAAGCCATGCCTCTATCCATGCTAGAACTTTACCTCCTATACCATGAGCTGCCACCTTTCTTAAGAGTCTCTTGTGAGGTACTCTATCGAAGGCCTTACTGAAATCCAAGTAAACTATATCATGTAGATGAATGGTTCAGAGAACCGACAAGTTATAAATTAGACACATATGCAACACTTGGGTATCTTTATTGAGGAAACGTTTCCCCAAGTGTTGCATATGTGTCTAATTTCTCAAAAGCTTTAGTGAAGAAGGTTAATAAATTAGATATGCAGGAACGGCCCCTCGTGAATCCATGCTGAGTATCATTAATCAATTTATGGTTATCTAGATGGCTTCTAATAATATCAGCTATAATTGACTCTAGTAATTTGCCTACAATTGAGGTCAGGCTTATTGGGCGGTAATTTGACGGTAGTGACTTGTCCCCTGCTTTAAAAATAGGAATTACATTAGCCATCTTCCACATATCAGACACTACACCTGTTTGAAGAGATAAATTAAAAATGTTAGATATTGGTTCACAAGTGAATGTAATTTAAGGGTCTTCAATCTTTCTTCGTAAGGAAGATTTCTAATGCTATGTATTAATTTAGTCATTCTACGCTGAATGTTTTCTAACGAATTTATGTCCATTCTGTAATATGGAGACCAAAACTGAGCTGCGTAATCTAGGTGAGGCCTTACTAATGATGTATAAAGCTGTAATATAACCTCTGGACTTCTGTTGCTAACACTTCTTGATATAAATCCCAGTAATCTATTTGCCTTATTACGTACGCTTAGGCATTGCTGTCTTGGTTTAAGGTTGCTGCTTACCATCACCCCCAAGTCCTTCTCGCAATCTGTATGGCTAAGTTCTACGTTATTTAACTTATAAGTGCTTGGGTTATGGACACTCCCGAGCTTCAGAACCTTGCATTTATCTACATTGAACTGCATCTGCCACTTTTCTGACCACGAATTAAGTTTGTCTAAATCTTCCTGAAGTTCTATGACATCTATGTTTGAATCAATTATCCTACCTATCTTCGTGTCGTCGGCGAATTTGCTCATATCACTAGTAATTCCCTCGTCAAGGTCATTGATATATATTATAAATAACAATGGGCCTAAGACTGATCCCTGTGGAACACCACTTGTTACAGATCCCCATTCGGATTTAACCCCATTTATGCACACTCTCTGCTTCCTATTGGTGAGCCATGACTCGATCCATGACAGCACTTTTCCCCCAATGCCATTGAGCTGCCACTTTCTTTAACAGTCTCTGGTGCGGTACTCTATCAAAAGCCTTAATAAAGTCTAAATAAATAAATAAATAAATAAATAAATAAATAAATAAATAAATAAATAAATAAATAAATAAATAAATAAATAAATAAATAAACAATATCGAATTCTTTATCGTGATGAATATCGAATTCATTATCGTGATAAATAATAATAATAATAATAATATCTTTATTTACTACAAGTACATGTACAAGGTATACAGGCCTAGCTGACATCAATGACACTACTATATAGAAAGCCCCTTGTTATGCAGAGCATTTCTGGCAAATTAGGTCAGTGTCCCAGGATGCGACCCACACCAGTTGCACACTATTTTTGACACTGTCTTACTTACAATAAACACAACATTTGTTTGTTTCCCGTGCACATTATGAAAGATGTGGATATGTGCACTGCTTATAGCCAGTGTGTTCCTTCATCTTCAACTACACACCCTGCCTCTTCCCCCTCAGTAATAAACTGCATTATCTGGTACGTTACTGTAATAAATTGTTCTCCGTAGAATTAGTAATATGTGTGTGTAATGTGCAGCAAATTCAGCATAGAAAATGACAGACAAAAACATACAATTTTCTAAATAATATCATTTCTGACAACAGCGAGGTAATAATGACAGCTTGCTTGAACAATACAGCGACCAGTTGCCAAATAGCATTATGCAATAAGCAGCCGCGAAGGGCACAGCGTCAGGCAGGGAAGAGAAGGACACTAAATTATCTATCTGGGGCCAATCGACCTGCCATCTCACGTAAGTAAAAAAAAAAAAACTCCCAAATAACTGAATCTAAGTTCAGCATCTTCTAAACCCCGAATACGATAAAGCGTAGATGCTAGTTAGAACAAGTTAGGTCCAGAGTTAGACTGGGAGTCTAAAGCATAGTGAGTGTCTCACGACACAACCACAAAATGACAAAAATCATTAATTCAACATAAGTCTTTGTGAACAGAGTTCTTCAAAGGACAAGTATGACTCGGCTCACCAACGGGATTATGCTTACTATAAAGCTTAGTCTGCATAACAAGAACAGAAGAGAACAAAGTTCTCCAGACAGAGGGAGAGAAGCTTCTTAAACAATGTTCAGCCAGAGAGAGAGAGAGAGAGAGAGAGAGAGAGAGAGAGAGAGAGAGAGAGAGGAGAGAGAGAGAGAGAGAGGAGAGAGAGGAGAGAGAGAGAGAGAGAGAGAGAGAGAGAGAGAGAGAGAAGAGAGAGAGAGAGAGAGAGCTAGCTTGACATTCAGCAGGTGTAGACATGGGGTAAGTTTCGCTCCCAGACTGCCACATGTTACAGAATACATCATAATTATCAAACGAGCGAACACACGAACACACTTGCAGCTGAGAGGGTCTGCCAACGAATATCTTGAATCTGCCAGCACAAAAAGTGTAGTGTGAGAACCACCATTCGTATCAATGTAGCTAAAATATGTAATGCTATAAAAGCATAATATTTTCCTTGTAGTTAATAACGAAAATAACCTTACCGATATATTAGATTAAAAATATGTACATATATCAGTATGTCTATCTTCTGAATTTCTTTTACATACATTGAAATGAGGAGCTGTTGTGATCAGCATCAAATGTTCAACCTGGAGTATTTTACGTAGGTTGCAATTGTTAGTCTGGTGTGTTGCTATCAATTTATTTATTAAATTGTTTAAAGCTGTGGTATAATATTCATGAAATATTCTGACTATGCCTCCTCTTAAGGGCTTAATTCCCGGTTTAATTAAAGGTTTAATTCCAGGTTTAATTAAAGGTTTAATTCCCGGTTTAATTAACGGTTTAATTTCCGATTTTAATTCCCCAATAGAAATAAGTCACTTTGTCTGACTTTTTTGGGTTATCCTAGGTTCTGTACACATGTGCTGCTATGTATGATGATCTATGTAACTGTATTTGCGTATACCTGAATCAACTTAACAGCTGTTGCATATTACGAAAATGATGTTACCTCTAAAGTTAGCGTTAGTGCATGTTTATTATACATGCAGTTAAACTTAGCGTTAGTGCATGTTTGTTATACATGCAGTTAAACTTAGCGTTAGTGTATGTTTGTTATACATGCAGTTAAACAGCTTGGATTCGTTGTATTCCACGCAGTAACTGAAACTTGTTTCTTCAAGATAGCTTCAAGTTTAATTTCCAAATTTTTTTTTTTTAAATATGTTGCAGCCTTCACAGAGACCCATGCAAATGATTACTTTGACAGTGATATATGGATACCTGGGTACAACCTTTTCAGATGCAACAGAAAGAACAGGCAACAAGGGGGAATTGGCCTGTATGTCAGAGTCGCTCAGTTGCACGGAGATGCTGAACACCACAAATGATGTAGTTGAAGTTCTAACAATAAAAATCGAGAACCAAAACTTAGTCATTGTACTTGTATATAAGCCACCAGATGCAACTTCCCAACAGTTCAAGGAACAGCTAGCAAAAAATTGACACTGACTGTGTGGAAAACCTTCCAGCTCCATCTCCACTTAAAGAAATTGGAGCACGCATCAATAACTGGGCCTCTACCCTTCAGACAGAACTGTTTGCCATACTCCTTGCACTCAAATGCGTCCATGTATCTAAGGTTAACTCTCTAATTGTAACTGATTCTCTGTCATCCATAAATGCTCTCAACTCATCAAGTATAACTTGTAGCATGCTCGTGTCAGAAGCCAGGCACAGGTATGGTAGGATTCTGGATAGTAGAGTCAGAGTGCACATGCTGTGGATTCCATCTCACATTGGTCTTCAGATGCATGATAGAACTGATAAATTGGCTAAGTTTTATGCTTTCAAAGAGGGGATAGATTACAATCTTGGCTTGTCAGTTAGCAGTTTGAGAACAATAATACGAAAAGAACTTCAACTGAATTTTATTGACTTAAGACTCAGGGAGTTTGACACCAGTCAGTCCATCTATCATCATTCTATCATGCAGGAGGAGCCACATGTCTATGGTGCATCCAACAAAATAAGCAGACTCTTGGATGTCACTACCGCCCGCCTCCGGCTGGGTTACAAGTATCTTTGGCAGGTTAAATCACCACCACCAGATGTAGACCAAACAAGATGTAAACTTTGCCAGTTGGATTATTGTCACACCCTGCGTCATTATGTACTGGAGTGCGATAAAATTAATGAATTCAGAGACTACTCACTCAGAAATGTTCAAGATATGTCAAAGTATTTTATCCACAGTGGTATATTACAGACCATTCTGGAAAAATACCCTGACTTTGCTCCCTGTAAATAAAGCATTGACACGTGTGTGTGTGTGTGTGTGTGTGTGTATGTACATGTGTGTATGTGTATGTGTGTATGTATATACATGTATGCGTGTGTATGTGTATATGTATATGTGTGTGTGTGTGACCCAACAATTAAAATTTGCACCAATAACTCATTACAGTTGTGGCTGGGTGTAGACTAATAGATTGCTCATTGCTTTATAATTTGTTCATGAGTGCAACCATGTACAGACGTAAGTAAATTTACTTACATGATTCATTACCTTGTAACTAGTGAATTAATTACCATTGTACCTTGTTCAGCTATCAAAACTTTGGGGCCCAGTCTCTGGACCCTATATATACCTCTGTAATCTGCAAATACCTTTGTAACTTGTCATGATTGTGACCATCTGAGTTCATTACCTTTGTAACTTGCTCAGCCATCAAACTTTGAGGTCCAGTCCCTGGACCCATTATGTACCTCTGTAATCTTTTGACTACCGCCCACAGGATGGGTATGGGGTGCATAATAAAGATATCAAACTAACTAACTCCATCTCCAAACATCTTTCTGCTTGGTGACTTATATCTAAGACATACAAAATGGAAGAATATAGCAAATAATGTTATTGCAGAAATAATCCCTGGAGGCAGCTCATATGAAAAGTCACACACACATGAGCGGCTGAATTTCTGCAACAAACACACCCTAAGTACACATGGAAAATTCTCGAGGGATTAGTACCAAACTTGCACACAAAAATCACTCCGTACGAAAGCAAAAGACTCGGCAGGCGATGTAACATCCCCCCAATGAAGAGCAGGGGTGCCACTAGCACGTTGAGGGACAACACAATAAATGTCAGGGGCCCAAGATTGTTCAACTGCCTCCCAGCATACATCAGGGGAATTACCAACAAGCCCCTGGCTGTCTTCAAGCAGGCACTGGACAGGCACCTCAAGTCGGTACCTGATCAGCCGGGCTGTGGTTCGTACGTTGGACTGCGTGCGGACAGCAGTAACAGCCTGGTTGATCAGGCTCTGGTCCAACAGGAGGCCTGGTCACAGACCGGGCCGCGGGGGCGTTGACCCCTGGAATTCTCTCCAGGTAGACTCCAGGTCCAGGTAAGTCAGCAGATAGTGGGGTCAACTAGACCTTATTTTCACAAATAATGAGGACCTGGTAAGAAAAATAACAATATCAAAAACAACTAATTCTGATCACAATCTAATCGAAGTCCAGACTTACATGCACAGGAGTCCTGACCAGTAAAATGCATACAACTACAGCCCCCGGTGGCCTAGTGGTAAAGCTCTCGCTTCACGCACGGAGGGGCCGGGTTCTATTCCCGGCGGGGCGGAAACATTTCGAAGTGTTTCCTTACACACACACACACACACATACATACAACAGACCTAGTGTCAAATCGACATGTGCCTAGGACAAAATGGTAACTAACTAACAGCTATGAGGGTACCTTTACCAAATTCGACTTCAACAACAAGAACATCAACTGGGACCAGGTAAACTATGTCCTAAATGAAACATGTTGGGAAGATATCTTAAATTAAATGAATTCTAACCAGTGCCTTGAAAAGATCAACTTCCTGGTAGCTGAAGTATGTTCAAGGCATATTCCCCTAAGAAAAAGAAGAGAAGTATACTGAAGAGAGAGAGAGACGCTCCCTCTACAGGAGAAGGTGAAGAATCACTGAGCTCCTCAAGAATGCCAGATTATCTGAAACACGGAAGGAAGAGCTAACCAGGGAAGTGGAAAATATTGAGCTAAAGTTAAAGGACTCATACAGGATCCAGGAGAGACAAGACGAGCTGAAAGCGAACCAATCGAACACAAATAGTAGTAGTAAACAGAGTTAAATCGGAAGCTGCCATAGTGAAGAGCGATGTTCCACAAGGCACAGTACTCGCCCCTATCCTGTTCCTCATCATATCAGACATAGACAGAGATGTAAACCACAGCACCGTATCATCCTTTGCAGACGATACTAGGATCTGCATGAGTGTCATCCATTGAGGACACGGCAAATCTCCAAGAAGATATAAACCAAGTTTTCCAATAGGCAACGGAGAACAATATGATGTTCAGTGAAGACAAATTCCAACTACTCCGTTATGGAAAACTGGAGGAAATAATAGCTAGGACTGAGTATACTACAAACTCTAATCACACAATACAGAGGAAAAGTAATGTGAAAGACTTGGGTGTGGTAATGTCCGAGGATCTCACCTTCAAGGACCACAACAATGCCACTATCACATCTGCGAGGAAACTGATAGGATGGATAATGAGAACATTCAAGACAAGAGATGCCAAGCCAATGATGATCCTTTTTAAATCACTTGTTCTCTCTAGGCTGGAATATTGCTGTACATTAACATCCCCATTCAAGGCAGGTGAAATTGCAGACCTAGAGAATGTACAGAGAACCTTTACTGCACGTATAAGTTCCATCAAACACCTTAACTACTGGGAACGCCTGAAGGCACTTGACTTGTACTCACTGAAGCGCAGGCGAGAGATACATATCATAATCTACTCCTGGAAGATTCTGGAGGGACTGGTCCCTAATCTGCACACATAAATCACTCCATACGAAAGCAAAAGACTTGGCAGACGGTGCAACGTACCCCCAGTGAAAAGTGGGGGCGCCACTGGTACACTAAGAGAAAACACAATAAGTGTCCGGGGCCCAAGACTGTTCAACAGCCTCCCACCAGCCATAAGGGGAATTACCAATAGACCCCTGGTAGTCTTCAAGAGGGAGCTGGACGGATACCTAAAGTCAGTGCCAGATCAGCCGGGCTGTGGTTCGTACGTTGGACTACGTGCGGCCAGCAGTAACAGTCTTGTTGATCAGGCCCTGATCCACCAGGAGACCTGGTCATGGACTGGGCCGCAGGGACGTTGATCCCCGGAATGCCCTCCAGGTATGTTATGATATTGCCCTCAAAATATTAACGCTGATGCATTTAGTAAGAATGATGACCTTTAAGTTTAGAATGAGTAGGAACTAATTTAACACTTTGCTAACATTGCTAAAAGAAAAATGGATTCCAAGCAATAATTGGAGAATGCCTTTTCTGATAGCCTTCAAACTTTCAGCTTTGGTGAGCTTTATTGAGATAAAATTAAGCATTTTCTTTGATCTGTATAAATTTCCATTTTCCTTTTTTATGAAATAAATTGGTTGTTGTTGTTGTTGTAGGTTCGCCGGTACATCCGGCCCGGGTCTTCTCCAAATGGTGACCCGGCATTGGCCCCCTGGGTAGAGGGTGTCGGTCATCTTCTTTCTTCTGTCTTCTTTCTTGGGGCCCCCCGGGTGGGGGGTGACTTATTCTTCTCTCTTGCTGTGGCTCCCCACGGTGGGGAGTGTTTTCTGGAGTCGCCTCTTCATCAGCAGGCGTCCTCTTGGGTCTTCATCAGCAGGCGTCCTCTTGGGTCTTCATCAGCAGGCGTCCTTTTGGGTCTTCATCAGCAGGCGTCCTCTTGGGTCTTCATCAGCAGGCGTCCTCTTGGGTCTTCATCAGCAGGCGTCCTCTTGGGTCTTCATCAGCAGGCGTCCTCTTGGGTCTTCATCAGCAGGCGTCCTCTTGGGTCTTCATCAGCAGCTCTTTGGGCTTTGGACTCTTGTAGTCCCGGCAGACGTGTCTTCACATTGGTGGAAGTTAGTCATCAGGCTGTGGTTCAATAAATTGGTTTCCATGTAAAAGCTAGAATATGTCTTCCGACTGCAATTATTTTTATCTTGAATTTAGGCTGAACAGGTGTCAATTTGTCGAAGAAATTATTTTAATTAGAGCTTTCTAATAAAAATGAAAATCAAACATATTTTTATAGGATTGTCGATCATTTTAAACAGTAAATAAATAAGAAAATACTATTAAGAGTTTAGTGAGCTCTTCAGTACTATATTTTGGCAGATGTCATTCCAGGGGTGACTGGCACAGTCTGACCTACTGCCTTGTTGTTTTCCAGGAACTTCCTCCAAAACTTTCGTTTATAACTTCAGAATGTCTTAACCGATCAGCTTCAAATTCAACAGTTGTAAACATGCACATGCCAGTTGCTCATTGAACAAGTGGTATGTGCAAACTTCTTCTGGTCTATTTTATATAGACCAATCCAGATTTTGGTTTCCTTGAGTCTTCTCGTGGGTTTCAACACAGGTGCTTCTTCTGTTTGGTATTCTTAGTGGCATGTGCACCTCCTATATTCTTATTTTTAATTTGAAAACGGAATAATGTTTTTTCTGTTAAATAACTGGAGTTTGATTCTTCAGAACAACAATATTTAACGGCTGATGCGTTTCATGAAATGGATGAAACATTTTTGTAGGAACAAATTTCTCAAATTTACTAATGTAGTTAAAAACTCGTAATTGTCAGCTTCAAAATTTTAGTGATTTTTTCCCAAAAAAAATAAGCTTCGTCTTAATTGTAGGAATGTATATTTTAATTTGTCAGTTTTATTTAGCCAATTACTTTTAATAACGAAAATTTATATTCCACTCCGCTTTAAATCTTAATCGCTGGTGAAACTTACTTAGAGAAAAGTTTGAATAAATTTTGGCATGATGACGTTCCAAGCTGAGTTTTTTAGTGAAAATATTGGAAGACTGGAAAGCCTGGTTTTCACTTAGTAACTTATGAATGTCAGATTGGCTTCAAAACCTCATCGCCGGTAACTTGATAATGCAACTTTCAGGTGTCCTTCAACTTAAGGTATGGGTGTATTTTTGGGATATTAATCTCAGTGAAATACCTGGAGTATAACTCTTCAGATTGTCTGTAAATTTTCAAAACTTTTGATTTTTACTGGAAGGTTTGAATTAGTTTCGGTGTATGTAGGTCCTAATTGTTCTTTTTATTGAATAAATTGTTGTATTAATTAAATACGATATTTTGTGAATGCTTCTTCTGGCCGATATTAAATCTTCTGTGCTAAAATCTGCCTTAAAAATTTGTGCCACGCTTTGCTATGTTGGTAAGACGTGTTTAGAAGTACAAGTAACTGGGGTAATAAAGACTAACATTCTCGAAACGCACAACTACCCAAATACATCTAGTTATATTATACTCTCTCTGCGGTTACATACAATTTTTTATGTACAAATGGTGTAGCACTGTAACTGTCTGGGATATATTTATGTGAAACATAAATTTATCACTGGTAAATCAGAAAAGGCATCTATCGTAATGAAAGTGTCGAAGGGAACACCTGGTTCGTGTACTGTAGAGACATCGTAATAAATAGTCGGCATTTTCATTGTCAGTTTTGACCACGCTCGCCTTCAATAGACAACGAGTTACATTACTTAGTTGTATCCCTTCTGGCACAGGAGGTAGATCGCTGCCTCTCCTCTCCGTCAACCTCCAGTGTGAAAGCTGAATAATACTCTGGTATGTTGAGAACATTGCTAATGCCCCTTTTAAATGTAATCAATGGCGGTATTAGAATATGAGGCAGCGCGGAGATTAGTACAAGAATTTCTTTCGTCAGAATCTGATATATAATTTATTTCATAATGAAGTGCATGTTTTTCTTGGTTGACCGGTGGCCTACGGAAGCTGTCGGTAAAATGAGCAAAAATTCCTCGAAGCAGGTCGTCGTCAGTTAAAACTCCCGTCAGGAGAATTTTTTTATACCTATAGTTTACCTGGAGAGGGTTTCGGTGGTCAACGCCCCCCTAGCGGCTCGATCTGAGACCAGGCCTCATGGTGGATCAGGGACTAATCTACCAGGCTGTTACTGCCGGCCGCACGCAAACTGACGTACGAACCACAGCCCGGTTGGTCAGGTACTGACTTTAGGTGCCTGTCCAGTGCCTTCTTGAAGACAGCCAGGGGTCTATTGGTAATTCCCCTAATGTATGCTGGGAAGCAGTTGAACAGTCTTGGGCCCCGGACATTTATGGCGTTGTCTCTCAGTGTACTCGTGGCGCCCCTGCTTTTCATCGGGGGAATGTTGCATCTCCTGCCGAGTCTTTTGCTTTCATAGGGAGGGATTTTCGTGTGCAGGTTTGGTACCAATCCCTCCAGGACCTTCCAAGTGTATATTATCAGTATCTCTCTCGCTGCGTTCCAGGGAATACAGATCAAGGACCTTCAACCGTTCCCAGTAATTTAGGTGCTTTATCGTACTTATGTGCTGTGAAAGTTCTTTGTACACTATCCAGGTCTGCAATGTCGCCAACCTTGAAGGTGGCTGTTAGTGTACAGCAGTATTCAAGCCTAAAGAGAACAAGTGATTTGAAGAGTGTCATCATGGGCTTGGCGTCCCTAGTTTTGAAGGTTCTCATTATCCATCCTATCATTTTCCTAGCCGATGAGGTAGATAGGTTTAAGTAATATACACATTCTTTTGTGCTAGTACATACATGGCAATTACTACTCGTAAACGTTTACACGTGTGCACCTTCAACGAATAAATATGTATGGAACGAGGAAAGGAAAGTGCAATGAAAAATAGTGATATTATTGTTCTTAAAAAGCGATGTTCCAGTCTAGTAATGCTGCGTTTCCAACTCCTTAGGCCTCAGCCCCACGACGGCTGTCGGATATCATCCTCTTTGGCAGATAAAGGAAAGTACAAGTGGAGGGAAGCGAGGGACACAACCTTTAATAATCGTATGCCCACTTATCAGGGACTTCAGATCAAGTGTAAATATTTCATACATTTCCAAGGGCTTGAGGATATTTTTAGTGATGACGCTAAACTTTCTTGCACTAGTTACCAAGCCAGTAACATCAAGTTATGCTAATTACATAAACAGTTGGAAGTAAATTTGTGAGCATATCTTTATGTATCAGTTCCAGCTTAGTCCCTTCAATCCTCACAAAACACTTAAGGTAGAACAGTAGTAATTATTTTGTAATTTAGATTTACTTTGGGTGTTTTCTGTACTTAGGTATTTCGTTTTCATTGCAAATATTGCTGAGTGATGTGAAGGTCCGGACGGTGGTGTGTACACATAAATGTACGAGGAATAGACAGGTAACAGAGGACTTGAAAGTCCACTCCAAGAATCTGCTGAGAATGACTTTATACCTTCATCTAGATTAACGACTATTATATATTATCTAGATAATTCAAGGAAAAAAAGAAAGTTAAGCAGAAGGCTCTCTCCAGTGCCCATCAGGAAAAGTTCCTTGACGCTGGTGAGGGGCTCTTGATCTAGGGAATTGGACCTGTGCTCCGGTTCTCTGAATTAAGCCTGAATGTTTTCCACATCCCCCCACACAGGCTCTGAATAATACTACAGGTTTAGCTCCCCCCTTGATTATAAGAATAATAATATGTACCAGTGACTGTACTCGTAGCTACCACTAGTTCTACTTCTGGATACCTGAGTAGTACTCAATGCGGCAAAGATCCTCAAAATGGCGGCGGTCACATCTAAGTGTGAAATTTAGGTGTCAAAAAATTTCGCACCTATGCATTAATGACCCTCCCGCACCGCCCCGCGCCGCCCCGCGCCGCCCCGCACCGCCCCGCGCCGCCCCGCGCCGCCCCGCGCCGCCTCCTTCTGCTGCGTCCTCCGGATCGACTCCGCTCCTCGAATTTTTTCGAATTTTCGATTTTTTTTTTCGAATTTCATATTTTTTTTTTATTGCTCCACTTCCTTGGATCGAGATTGAAGGTAACCCCCTATGGGGCATGGTAAGGTCCCCTTGGCTTCAACCCCCTATCCTTCAAGGACCAAATTTTACCCACTTTTTGAGAATGTCATTATTTTCAAATTTTGATTTCACCCTCCAACTCCTCGGATCAAGACTTCCCTCTCCATCTCACACCTCCCATCATCCACTTCCATCTCCTCACAATCCCTGCTTCACCTCCTTGGATGAAGATTTACCTCGATTTTATGAATAATACCATTTTTTCAATGCTCCACTTCCTTGGATCAATGGGTAAGCATTCAAAATGGTAGACACACTCGACGAAGGTCTTCCCTATGGGTTACCCCTTAAAATTTCTCAATATCAGTAATACATACAAAAAGATGATGTAACCCCCTATGAGGCAATATTATTTCCTCTCATTAAGTTAAATGAACTAAAAGTGCAAGTTGAATCAAGAGAGGTGTGAGGTCACACCCCACCTGTGACGTCACTGGGTCGCCAACAACATCAATCAATCAAGCCCAGGTGGGGTATGACGTCATGGGGTGACGTCAGTACCCATCAACAACAAGTCATGGGAGTACAACAGGAATGAGCAGGTAAATTTTTTTTAAAAGAACAAAAATTTCTTTTCCTTTGTTAAAAAGTAAAAACAGGTTAACAAAATACGCATTATTTTCATAATTTATTTTTTTTCCCCTTTTTGATACATTTTTTATATACAATACAATTTTTCCACTCTTTCATTAATAAAAAAAAAATTCAGGTAACAAAAAAAAAGTGCCCATACGGGTAATACAAGTTACTGACTAAAATCAACATATGGAAAACATTTTCTCTAGTTCAACAAAAATATTCTCTACTTCATCCATAACAAGTCTCAGTTTTACATATCACGAATTAAGATTTCACTAATATGAAAATTTTTCAGACATTTTAATACCCACAACATGTTACAATTTTTACATATCATAATAACATAAGAACATAAGAAGAACATAAGAAAGAAGGAACACCGCAGCAGGCCCACTGGGGCCCCCCCGGGGGGAAGTCCAAGTTCCCATCAGCTTAAGCCAAACCCCGACC
>WNWK01038769.1:0-17770 GCA_009830355.1 Cherax destructor
CCTGAGTGGAGAAATAAAGGTCAAGATGAAGGTGAATCTCGTCAGCAGTCAACTAAAACACCTGGTGAGCAGTGTTACTTCACTCCTAGTCAACCTGGTGAACGACATGGTGATTCGAAGCGGCAGTATCCAAAGTGTTGTAAGCCACAAAATCAACGAGGTGCCAAAGTAAAAGCTGAGATGGTATGTTATAACTGTGGCAAGCCTGGCCACATCAGACCCAATTGTCCAAGTAAACCCCAACCCTTTGGTAAAATCGCTAATATCCCTAATAATATGTCCCAGGAAGAAGTAGAGAGGGGGATGGCCCCCTATTATAGTATTTGTCACATATCCCTTCAGGAACATTCAGAGAAAATGGAAGTTAGAACCTTTAGGGATACTGGAGCATATTGCTCACTTATAAGAGAGGGAGTACTTCCCCTTTCTGAACAAACCTCTTTGCAATCCTCAGTTCTGTTAGAAGCTTTTGGAGGAGCAGTATTTTCTGTCCCTTTACATCAAATCTATGTGCAGAGTAAATACTACACTGGGTATTTGACTGTTGGTGTCTCGGAGGGATTTCCTATGAAGGATGCAATGCTATTACTGGGTAATAACATTGAGTCTACTAAATGTATAGAACCCATAATGATTAATTCTTCCCCGATGTTGGCCATAACTCGGGCACAATCCAAAGTGATGTCTGATAAGAATGTTAACTCGTCCTTGAACGACTCTGATCTCGGACTAACCAATTTGTTTTGCGAGGAAAACTGGCCAGAGCCTCGTAAATTTAGTGAACAGCCCCAGATCAAGCCTTCCTATTCCAGGGTTGCAGGATTGCCAGATGTCTCTGTTTCCATGCCTGAGGGACTGTCCTTTCGGGAGGAACAACGGAAAGACTCCTCACTAAATTCTGCTTCTGAGGCAGCTATGGGTAAATCCACTTCGGTCACCGGTCAAATATCTCTTAAAAATAATTACTTAGTCTGCACTGAAACTGGTAAGGAGGTGGAGGGAAAACCACAAATAGATAAGTTAGTGGTTCCCAGAAAGTTTAGGTCTCAGATACTAAATATAGCCCATAATTCTTCTTTAGGAGGCCATTTGGGAATTACCAAAACTCAATACCGAATAACAAAAGAGTTCTTTTGGCCAAAGTTAAGGCAAGATGTAAAGAATCATATTCGCTGTTGTCCAGAATGTCAGCAGGTAGGGAAACCTGGACACCCCATTAAACCTGCACCTCTCCATCCCATTCCTGTTAATGGAGACCCTTTTTCAGAATTAATAATAGATTGTGTAGGTCCACTACCTAAAGCTAAGTCTGGAAATCAATACTTATTCACAATCATGGATAGAGTAACTAGATATCCAGAGGCAGTTCCTATGCGCAGTATTAACACTAAAGCAATCCTTAAAGCTTTAACTAAGTTTATCTCTTGCTTTGGAATTCCTAAAACTACTCAAAGTGATCAAGGTACTAACTTCACTGCCAAAGCATTTAGGGAAGCATTAACTAGGCTAGGAATAGTTCATAACCTATCCACTGCCTATCATCCTCAGTCCCAAGGCGCCTTGGAAAGATTCCATCAGACGTTAAAAACAATGATGAGAACATTCTGCATGGGGTAACTAGTGACATGGTCCTCAGACAAATAGAGAAATTAAAACCTAACAAATCCCCAGGCCCTGATGAACTGTTTGCAAGAGTTTTAAAGGAATGTAAAGAGGAACTTAGCAAACCTTTGGCAAATCTTTTCAATATATCACTACAAACTGGCATAGTGCCAGACAAGTGGAAAAGGGCAAATGTAATACCTATTTACAAGGCAGGTGACAGGTCCTTAGCTTCGAACTATAGACCAATAAGCCTTACCTCCATAGTTGGTAAATTTATAGAATCAATAATTGCCGAGGCAATTCGTAGCCATCTTGAAAAGCATAAATTGATTAATGAATCTCAACACGGTTTTACTAAGGGGCGTTCCTGTCTTACGAATTTACTAACTTTTTTCACTAAGGTGTTTGAGGAGGTAGATCATGGTAATGAATATGATATTGTGTATATGGACTTCAGTAAGGCTTTCGATAAAGTTCCCCATCAGAGGCTACTGAGGAAACTTAAGGCACACGGAATAGCAGGATAATTTTTTTCCTGGGTAGAGGCATGGTTGACAAATAGGCGGCAGAGAGTTTGCATAAATGGAGAGAAATCAGAATGGGGGCGCGTCTCAAGCGGTGTTCCACAGGGGTCAGTTTTGGGCCCCCTGTTGTTTACAATTTACATAAACGACATAGATGAGGGAATAAATAGTAACATAAGTAAATTTGCTGATGACACCAAAATAGGTCGTCCAATTCATTCAAATGAGGACATTAGAGCACTCCAGGATGATTTGAATAGACTGATGCAGTGGTCGGAGAAGTGGCAGATGCAGTTTAATGTAAACAAATGCAAAGTTCTAAATGTTGGGCAGGACAATAACCATGCCACATATAAGCTGAATAATGTAGATCTTATTACTTGTGATTGCGAGAAGGATTTAGGAGTTCTGGTTAGTAGTAATCTGAAGCCAAGACAACAGTGCATAAGTGTTCGCAATAAAGCTAACAGAATCCTTGGCTTCATATCAAGAAGTATAAATAATAGAAGTCTTCAGGTTGTTCTACAACTCTATATATCTTTGGTTAGGCCTCATTTAGATTATGCTGCACAGTTCTGGTCACCGTATTACAGAATGGATATAAATGCACTGGAAAACGTACAAAGGAGGATGACAAAGTTGATCCCATGTATCAGAAATCTTCCCTATGAGGATAGACTGAGGGCCCTGAATCTGCACTCTCTAGGAAGGCGTAGAATTAGGGGGGATATGATTGAGATGTATAAATGGAAAACAGGAATAAATAAAGGAGATGTAAATAGCGTGCTGAAAATATCCAGCCAAGACAGGACTCGCAGCAATGGTTTCAAGTTGGAAAAGTTCAGATTCAGGAAGGATATAGGAAAGCACTGGTTTGGTAATAGAGTTGTGGATGAGTGGAACAAACTCCCGAGTACCGTCATAGATGCTAAGACGTTGTGTAGTTTTAAAAATAGGTTAGATAAATACATGGGTGGGTGTGGATGGGTGTGAATTTGGACCTGACTAGCTTGTATTACCAGGTCAGTAGCTGTACTAATTCCTTAAGTGGAAGTGACCTGACCAGGTGGTCGGCTGACCAGGTGGTCAACTAGACAATTATATGGGTAGGTGCGGTTGGGTGTGAGTTGGTCCTGACTAGCCTGTGCTAGGTCAGATGCAGTGTTCCCTCCTTAAGTGAATGTAACCTGACCTGGCTGGGTCGGGGCTTAAGCCGTTGGAGATTTGGACCTGCCTCGCATGGGCCAGTAGGCCTGCTGCAGTGTTCCTTCTTTCTTATGTTCTTATGTTCTTATGCATTTTCCTACAGACTGGGATGAATCACTTCCTCTGTTGCTATTAGCAATGAGAGAAACGGTGCAAGAGTCTACAGGGTACAGGCCTTTTGAGCTGATATTTGGGCACAATGTACGAGGTCCTCTACGTGTGCTCAAAGAAGGATGGATGGGAGAAGACGCCTCCACAACCAGCTACAACCCTTCTTCAAGGTTGCAGGTAGCACGTCAGTTGGCTAAGGCTAACTTGAAGGCAGCTCAAAATACGATGAAACAGAGGTATGACAGAAACTCAAAATTTCGCTCCTTCCATCCAGGAGATAATTTGTTGGTACAGGAGCCTATACCTGGCCACACCTTGAAAGCTAGATTTACGGGACCAATGCAAGTCGTAAGTAAATTATCTAATGTAAATTATGTGGTATCTCCCCTTGACAAGACCTCAAAAAGCAAAACTTACCACATTAATCAAATTAAAGCTTTTAATACACCAGATAAAGTTCCAGTAATGACTCTGTCCTCTGCCTCTGATGACCCTGACTCTTTGCACTCTGAGATTAATGTAAAGCTTCCAAATTCGGTCCTCCTCAAGGACCCTAAACCTTTAATGTTGGGTTTGACCAAGTCTCAAGTAACTAATTTAACTGGGCTCCTACAGTCTTATCCTGATATTTTTTCGGATGTGCCGAAAAAATGTACATTAGGATATCATGATGTAGATATTGGAAACTCTAAACCTATTAAACTCTCCCCTTACAGAGCTAATCCTGAAAAACAGAGGCTACTTCAACAGGAGGTAGAATTTCTGTTAGAGCATGGGTTAGTGGAGGAGTCATCTAGTCCGTGGGCTTCACCGTGCATCCTTGTTAACAATGCTGATGGAGGGTTCCGAATGTGCAGAAATTACCATAAGGTGAATGACGTCACAATTGCAGATGCCTATCCTCTGCCACGTCTGGATGATGTAATCGACTTTGTGGGTAAGGCTACTTTTGTATCCAAATTGGACCTCCTTAAAGGTTACTATCAAGTACCTTTAACAGATAAGGCGAAAGAAATCTCTGCCTTCGTAATTCCAGGAGGTCATTATCAGTATACAGTGACCCCGTTCGGAATGAAAAACTCTCCTGCATCATTCCAGATACTTATCCATCAGGCTATTAAAGGACTTGAAGGCACGGCAGCTTACCTAGATGAAATAGTTGTTGTGTCGGACACTTGGGACCAACATGTGTTTAGGCTTAAGGCTCTCTTTGAGACCTTCCAGAGTTTTCATTTAACTGTTAATTTATGAAAGTCATCCTTTGGCCAATCTACTATTCATTTTCTGGGCCATGAAGTAGGTAGTGGCAAAGTGGCCCCTAAATTTGCAAAAATTCTGGCCATTAAAAATTATCCAGTTCCCCCTGACAGGAAATCCCTTCAACGTTTTCTAGGGATGGTAGGGTTTTATAGAAGATTCTGTAAAAATTTTGCAGATATTGTTGCACCTCTAACCTCACTTACCAGTCACAAAGTTCCCTTTATTTGGACCCCAGAATGTCAAGATGCCTTTACGAAAGCAAAGAGATTACTTTGTACTGCACCCATTCTGTCTCCAGACTTTTCAAAACCATTTTCCTTGCAGATTGACGCTTGTGAGTCTGGGGTGGGGGCAGTGCTTCTGCAATCTGGAGATGATGGGTTGCAGCCTGTGGCATATTTTTCGGCCAAATACCAACAACACCAGAGGGCCTACTCTACTATAGAGAAGGAGGGCCTGGCTCTACTTCTGGCATTAGAGCATTTTGATGTCTACGTGGGCCAGTCCTCTCAGGTGGTCTCCATCTACAGCGACCACAACCCTCTGGTGTATCTCCAGAGTATGAAGAACAAAAATACCAGACTCATGCGTTGGAGTATTAGGTTGCAACCCTACAATATAAAAATTATACACATTGCTGGAAAAATTAATACACTAGCTGATGTGTTGTCCAGAAGTCATTGTATTTAGTTAGGATGTGTTAGGGACTTTGGGTAGAACCAGCCCTTTTTTTCCCCTAGTGGGTTTTTTTTTTTAGCGGGGGGGTGCCCTGGTACCGACCGCAGGCACCTTGGACCTATGCTAGCCCTACCGTCTGCTGTCTCACTCTTAAGTTTAAAGCTGGACTTATGTCTCGAGAAAAGTTTAGCTTTAACTAATGAGCGGGATGGTTGAGGGGAAAGGCGGTCCCATTATTATAATGTGCCATGGTGGCACTCTACCCATTTGAGGTGGAAGCCTAGTCCTGAGCCCTCTTGGAGTGGGGGTGTTGCATGCAAAGAGTATGTAACCTTTATTCGGAGCATGTTAAACACACCCACATAGGCTCCCCTCCAACCAGCGAACCATCGTTAAGGGTTTGGTGATGGGGCCCCATCATCAAATCAACGACTCGGTTCAGCCAATTAAAATGCGAGTTTAACAATGACAAAGGTGACGTGGTTACCACTCGCGGTTTGTCATTGGAATTCCTGCATAGAGCTGGTTGTGGAAAGTTGTCTGTCTTTTGGCTGCTGCTTAGCCTAGACAACTGTGGCGTGCACTAAACACTACTCCTTTGTATATAGTGTACATATGTGTAAATAGCACTTTGTTATATTTGGTGAAGGAAAAGACAAAAGTCTGGAATTAATCTAACTGATTTTTTGAAGGAAATACAATTTCAATACATCTTCTACTGTGTTTCTTTGCTCCAAGCTCCCTTTACACTCAGGTTAACAGGCCATTGAACCTGAGGTTGTAATAGATATGCTAGTGAGAGTGTAGGCAATGGGGTCGAAGATGTATGGAGTAGGTTAAAGAATGTAGTGTTAGAGTGTTCAGCAGAAGTTTGTGGTTACAGGAAAGTGGGTGCGGAGGGAAGAAAAGCGATGGTGGAATGATGATGTAAAGAGAGTAGTAAGGGAGAAAAAGTTAGCATATGAGAGGTTTTTACAAAGTAGAAGTGATGCAAGGAGGGAAGAGTATATGAAGAAAAAAAGAGAGGTTAAGAGAGTGGTGAAGCAATGTAAAAAGAGAGCAAATGAGAGAATGGGTGAGATGTTATCAACAAATTTTGTTGAAAATAAGAAAAAGTTTTGGAGTGAGATTAATAAATTGAGGAAGCCTAGGGAACAAATGGATTTGACAGTTAAAAATAGGAGAGGAGAGTTATTAAATGGAGAGTTAGAGGTATCGGGAAGATGGAGGGAATATTTTGAGGAGTTGTTAAATGTTGATAAAGACAGGGAAGCTGTGATTTCGTGTATAGGGCAAGGAGGAATAACATCTTGTAGGGGTGCGGAAGAGCCAGTTGTGAGTGTGGGGGAAGTTCGTGAGGCAGTGGGTAGAATGAAAGGGGGTAAGGCAGCTGGGATTGATGGGATAAAGGTAGAAATGTTAAAAGCAGGCGGAGATATAGTTTTGGAGTGGTTGGTGCTATTATTTAATACATGTATGGAAGAGGGTAAGGTACCTAGGGACTGGCAGAGAGCGTGTTTTGTTCCTTTGTATAAAGGCAAAGGGGACAAAAGAGAGTGCAAAAATTATAGGGGAATAAGTCTGTTGAGTATACCAGGTAAAGTGTATGGTAGAGTTATTATTGAAAGAATTAAGAGTAAGACGGAGAGCAGATTAGCAGATGAACAAGGGGGCTTTAGGAAAGGTAGGGGGTGTGTAGACCAAGTGTTTCCAGTAAAACATATAGGTGAACAGTATTTGGATAAGGGTAAAGAGGTTTTTGTGGCATTTATGGATTTGGAAAAGGCGTATGATAGGGTGGATAGGGGGGCAATGTGGAAGATGTTGCAGGTGTATGGAATAGGAGGTATGTTACAGAAAGCAGTGAAGAGCTTTTATGAGGATAGTGAGGCTCAGGTTAGAGTGTGTAAGAGATAGGGTGATTATTTCTCGGTAAAAGTAGGCCTTAGACAAGGATGTATGATGTCACCGTGGTTGTTCAATATATTTATAGATGGGGTTCTAAGAGAAGTGAATGCGAGGGTCTTGGCAAGAGGTGTGAGGTTAAAAGACAAAGAATCAAATACAAAGTGGGAGTTGTCACAGTTGCTTTTTGCTGATGACACTGTGCTTTTGGGAGATTCTGAAGAGAAGTTGCAGAGGTTGGTGGATGAATTTGGTAAGGTATGTAAAAGAAGAAAATTGAAAGTGAATATAGGAAAGAGTAAGGTGATGAGGATAACAAAAAGATTAGGTGATGAAAGAATTGGATATCAGATTGGAGGGAGAGAGTATGGAGGAGGTGAATGTATTCAGATATTTGGGAGTGAACATGTCAGCAGATGGGTCTATGAAGGATGAGTTTCATAGAATTGAGGAGGGGAAAAGGGTGAGTGGAGCACTTCGGAGTTTGTGGAGACAAAGAACTTTGTCCATGGAAGTAAAGAGGGGAATGTATGAGAGTATAGTTATACCAACACTCTTATATGGGTGTGAAGCATGGGTGATGAATGTTGCAATGAGGAGAAGGCTGGAGGCAGTGGAGATGTCATGTCTGAGGTCAATGTGTGGTGTGAATATAATGCAGAGAATTCGGAGTTTGGAAATTAGGAGGAGGTGCGGGATTACCAAAACTATTATCCAGAGAGCTGAGGAGGGGTTGTTGAGGTGGTTTGGACATGTAGAGAGAATGGAATGAGACAGAATGATTTCGAGAGTGTATAAATCTGTAGTGGAGGGAAGGCGGGGTAGGGGTCGGCCTAGGAAAGGTTGGAGGAGGGGTAAATGAGGTTTGTGTGCGAGGGCTTTGACTTCCAGCAAGCATGTGTGAGCGTATTTGATAGGAGTGAATGGAGACAAATGGTTTTTAATACTTGACGTGCTGTTGGAGTGTGAGCAAAGTAACATTTATGAAGGGATTCAGGGAAACTGGCAGGCCGGACTTGAGTCCTGGAGATGGGAAGTACAGTGTCTGCACTCTGAAGGAGGTGGTGTTAATGTTTCAGTTTTATAACTGAAGTGTAAAGCACCCCTCTGGCAAGACAGTGATGGAGTGAATGATGATGAAAGTTTTTCATTTTCGGGCCACCCTGCCTTGGTGGGAATTGGCGATGTGTTAATAATATATATATATATATATATATATATATATATATATATATATATATATATATATATATATATATATATATATATATATATATATATATATATATATATATATATATATATATATATATATATTTCTTTCTTTCAACACGTCGGCCGTTTCCCACCGAGGCAGGGTACCAAAAAGAAAACAGAAAGTTTCTCCTTTACATTTAGTAATATATACAGGAGAAGGTTACTAGCCTTTGCTCCCGGCATTTTAGTCGCCTCTTACGACACGCATGGCTTACGGAGGAAGAATTCTATTCCACTTATATATATATATATATATATATATATATATATAAAAGGGTCAAGACTACACTTCACAGTCACGTCACCACAACAAGACTACACCTCACAGTCACGTCACCACAACAAGACTACACCTCACAGTCACGTCACCACAACAAGACTACACCTCACAGTCACGTCACCACAACAAGACTACACCTCACAGTCACGTCACCACAACAAGGCTACACCTCACAGTCACGTCACCACAACAAGACTACACCTCACAGTCACGTCACCACAACAAGACTACACCTCACAGTCACGTCACCACAACAAGGCTACACCTCACAGTCACGTCACCACAACAAGACTACACCTCACAGTCACGTCACCACAACAAGACTACACCTCACAGTCACGTCACCACAACAAGGCTACACCTCACAGTCACGTCACCACAACAAGACTACACCTCACAGTCACGTCACCACAACAAGACTACACCTCACAGTCACGTCACCACAACAAGACTACACCTCACAGTCACGTCACCACAACAAGACTACACCTCACAGTCACGTCACCACAACAAGACTACACCTCACAGTCACGTCACCACAACAAGGCTACACCTCACAGTCACGTCACCACAACAAGACTACACCTCACAGTCACGTCACCACAACAAGACTACACCTCACAGTCACGTCACCACAACAAGACTACACCTCACAGTCACGTCACCACAACAAGACTACACCTCACAGACGCGTGACAACACCCGAATTTTATTAATTATAAATGAATCCAATTTACATAAACCAAAAGAAATATTCATATTATTTTAAAAGATCCTTCTTATGAAACACGATTTTATTATATTCCTCTCAACCATGGACTTGCTTGATACAACCTTCTCAGCCTTTTGAAAATCAATTGGATGGTTAAAAATCTCTCACATGAATAAATAGAGCATAAGAATCTTGTCCAGTTCTAATGCTATATTTATGTTGTTTTAATCTTAGTTCAAGACTTTTACCAGTTTGACCATAATAAACTTTATCACATATTTTACAAGGAATTTTTTAGAAACATCCGTCAGAATTTTGGGGAGAATTCTTTATCAAAAGTTTTTTTTACTATTTCAAGATTTTTAAATACATCTTCGATATTAAAAGTCTTAAGAAGGGAAGGCATAGCAACCAAGTTTTCATGGTAAGGGAGAACCAACATATTTTTAGTTTATGTAAATTGAATCCAATTTACATAAACCAAAAGAAATATAAGAAGAACATAAGAACATGTAGTGATCTGTACTTAGCTCAGTGGTGATCTGTACTTAGCTCAGTGGTGATCTGTACTTAGCTCAGTGGTGATCTGTACTTAGCTCAGTGGTGATCTGTACTTAGCTCAGTGAAGACGTGTGTAAGTTACCATTTTGTCCTAGGCACATGACGATTAGACACTTGGCCTGTTGTATGTGTGTGTGTGTTTGTTTGTAAGGAAACACTTCAAAATGTTTCTGCCCCGCCGGGAATTGAACCCGGGCCCTCCGTGCGTGAAGTGTACTCCCTGTGGACTGAACCAAGATGCCGTCCATTGAGCAACTTTACCAGCAGCTTAAGGAGGAATTGAGGGTAGCGAAGCTAGAGATACGGCGATTGACGGAGGAAAACAAGAGGATTCGTAGTAGTCATCCAGTTGTGAGTCCTCAGGTCAAGAAGGGAACTTGGGCAGTGACCGGACAGCATGGGACGAAGTTGAAAATCAAGAAGACGAATGGAGAGGTAGTAACGACGAAGAAGAAAGAGACTGCTGTGGAAACTTCGAACTCATTTTCTGTGCTACCAGACGAATGTGAGTCGACTACTGGGAGCATCATGACGAACGACACCAAGGAAGGTAAAAACATTGTTGTTGTTGGGGATAGCCAAGTTAGGTATATGGATAGGGCATTCTACTTGAAAGATAGGATGATAAATGGTTTTGAAAACATACGAGTTGAAGATTGAGACACTTATGCAACATATAGGAATCTTTATTAAGGAAACGTTTCGCCACACAGTGGCTTCATCAGTCCAATACAAAGCAGAAAGGTGAAAGGAGAGGAGGAGTTTGAGGTAAATCAGTCCCTCGGCCTGGAGTCGATGTGTTCAGTCCATCAATCTTTCTACAAGATTGATGGACTGAACACATCTACTCTTCTTTTTGCGAACAGGGACTACCTTTGCTTCTTTCCACAGAGGCCATTTACACTATTAGGCAGTGCTGAAAGATGCGAGTTAGAGGTGCTGCTAGCTGGTCTGCACATCTACTCAGCAAACTTGAGCTCAACTTGTCTGGGCCCACAGCCTTTTCTTGGTCAAGCGATTTAAGAAGAAGATGCACCTCCTCCTGCCATATTGTCACCACTGACAGTTTTGTCACAGTTCTTGCAGCTAGCCAAGGAGGGTCCCTTGCTGGATCAGGAACTTGCATTGGTATCAAAGTGTTCGGCAAAGAGGTCCACTTTCTCTTTACTACTAGTAGAGGTGGTCCCTTCCTGTCGATTTAGAGGTGGTATAAGTTTATCAGACAGATAATCTTGTCTGTCCTTGACCAGGGATCACCAGGTTTTGGAGCTCACTCTACCTGATGCTAGCTTTCTTTTTGTGTCCACCTCTCATTTAGAGATGGCCCACTTTTGAACTTCACCCATATGCCTACAGGCTTGCCTGTGCAAGTTCCTGTTATAGGTAGTAGGATGTCTCTTATACCTTCGCCATGCCTTGTACTTAGCAGTAGCAGCCTCTCTACAACGAAAGCCAAACCAAGGCTGATCTGTAGGCTTCGTCACATACTGCCGGTGAGAGATGTGTTCTTGTTGTAGATTAATTAAGGATGTGTCCAGTGAAAGCATTCATTTAATTGTCAACATCCCCTTAGAGAAGAGCATTCCAGTCGGTGGTGGCGAACTCAGAGCAAAGTGCTGGCCAATTACCTCTTTTCCATAGCCAGGTTGTGCGTGTGGACTCCTCACTTCGTTCTGTTGGGATCTTCAGTGTTGTAAAAACAGCCTTGTGGTCAGACGATCCAACATAGCCGAGGGGTTGACAAGTGACTACGCCTTCTGCCAGGTCACTCACTACTGGATCAAGGGAGGAGCCAGAGATGTGAGTAGGGAAATCAACAAAGTTTCTCATGTCAAACACTGCATGTCAAACACTGCATGTCAAACACTGCATGTCAAACACTCTCTCCCTATCGCTCTATCTTTCACGTCCACGTGCACATACACGTACACACCCACGTATACATACACACGTACACATACACACACACGCACACACACATACACACACACGTCCTTTCCCTCCCTCAGGTTTCCCCTTTTCACCTACCTACCACTCTATCCCTCATCCTACCTTTCTCTTTTTGCCTTCTTTCTACCCCTCTCTCTCTCTACCTCTCTCGACCCCCCTGCAACCAAAATTAGGCGAGTACAATGCACACAGGATGCACTCAACACTCACACAAAACACACACACACACACACACGAGGAGGCGGGGCCAGGAGCTGAGTCTCGACCCCTGCAACCACAATTAGGTGAGTACAATTAGGTGAGTACACACACACACACAAACTACAAAAAAGGGGACTCCGTGGGCATGAAGAACTTTCTGAATGGGGTTCAGTGGGACAGAAAACTGACAGGTAGGTCAGTAAACGAGATGATGGAATATGTGACAACAATATGCAAGGAAGCTGAGGAGAGGTTTGTATCCAAGGGTAACAGGAATAATGAAAAAGCCAGGATGAGCCCGTGACTCACCCAAAGGTGTAGGGAGACCAAAACCAAGTGTGCCAGGGAATGGAAGAAGTATAGAAGGCAAGGAACCCAGGAAAATAAGGAGAGCAATCGTAGAGCTAGAAACGAATATGCACAGGTAAGAAGGGAGGCCCAATGACAATATGAAAATGACAGCAGCGGAAGCCAAATCTGACCCAAAGCTGTTGTACAGCCACATCAGGAGGAAAACAACAGTCAAGGACCAGGTGATCAGGCTAAGGAAGGAAGGAGGAGAGGTCACAAGAAACATGACGGAGAGGTGGGGTACACCACCAAGTGCTGGACACAATACATGCAACTGAGGAAGAAGTGAAGAGGCTGCTAAGCGAGCTAGATACCTTAAAGGCGATGGGGCCGGACAACATCTCTCCATGGGTCTTGAGAGAGGGAGCAGAGGCGCTATGTGTACCACTAACAACAATATTCGACACATCTATCGAAACAGGGAGACTACCTGAGGTATGGAAGACAGCAAATGTAGTCCCAATTTTTAAAAAAAGAGAGAGATATGAGGCACTAAACTACAGACCAGTGTCACTGACATGTATAGTATGCAAAGTCATGGAGAAGATTATCAGGAGAAGAGTGGTGGAACACCTGGAAATTAATTAGATTATCAATGACTGCCAACACGGTTTCAGGGATGGGAAATCCTGTGTCACAAACCTTCTGGAGTTCTATGACAGGTTGACAGCAATAAGACAAGAGAGAGAGGGGTGGGTAGATTGCATTTTCTTGGACTGCAAGAAGGCGTTTGACACAGTTCCACACAACAGATTAGTGCAAAAGCTGGAGGACCAGGCAGGGATAACAGGGAAGGCACTCCAATGGATTCGGGAATTCCTGTCAGGAAGAGAGCAGCGAGTCATGGTAAGTGTTAAGGTGTCAGAATGGGCGCCGGTGACGACTGGGGTTCCACAGGGGTCAGTCCTAGGACCGTTGCTGTTTCTGGTATTTGTGAACGACATGATGAAAGGAATAGACTCCGAAGTGTCCCTGTTTACAGATGATGTGAAGTTGATGAGAAGAATTCAATCGAACGAGAACCAGGCAGAACTACAAAGGGATCTGGACAGGCTGCAAGCCTGGTCCACCAATTGGCTCCTGGAGTTCAACTGCACCAAGTGCAAAGTGATGAAGATTGGGGAAGTTGCAAAGAAGACTGCAGATGGAGTACAGTCTAGGGGGCCAGAGACTACAAACCTCAATCAAGGAAAAGATCTTGGAGTGAGTATAACACCAGGCACATCTCCTGAGGCGCACATCAACCAAATAACTGCTGCAGCATACGGGCACCTAACAAACCTAAAAACAGCATTCCGATATCTTAATAAAGAATCGTTCAAGACCCTGTACACTGTGTACGTTACGCCCATATTGGAGTATGCAGCTCCAGTTTGGAACTCACACCTAGCCAAACACGTAAAGAAGCTAAAGAAAGTGCAAAAGTTTGCAACAAGACTAGTCCCGGAGCTAAGGGGTATGTCCTATGAGGAGAGGTTAAGGGAAATCGACCTGACGACACTGGAGGACAGGAGAGATAGGGACGACATGATAACGACATATAAAATACTGAGAGGAATTGACATGATGGACAGAGACAGAATGTTCTAGAGATGGGACACAGCAACAAGGGGTCACAGTTGGAAGTTGAAAACTCAGATGAATCACAGGGATGTTAGGAAGTATTTCTTCAGTCACATAGTGGTCGAGAAGTGGAATAGTTTGGGAAGCGATGTAGTGGAGGCAGGTATGATAAAGCTCATGGTGCAGGGAGAGTGACTCAGTAGCAGCCAGTGAAGAGGCAGGGCCAGGAGCTATGAATCGACTCCTGCAACTACAGCTAAGCGAGTACACACACACACACGCACACACACACACACACACACACACACACACACACACATACACACACACACACAGTACACACCAACACACAGCACTCACACACACATACACACATGAACAACATACTCACAAATAAACAGCACTAATGCACCACAAAACCTAGCCTATTAAAAACAAAAAAAGGGGGCCCAGAGGAGAAGTCGAAGACTCAGGGGATCAGAGGAAGATGGGGCTGGAAGGGAAGAATGGATGGAAGAGCATTGTAAAAGGATGGAACAATAGTGGGGATGCAAACTAGGCATGCTTTCTGAAAAAAAATGGATGGAGATAAGACTTAAGTTAAGGCCCTATCAGACCACCAAGCAAGGCCAAGGAATGAAAGGGGCGAGATGTTAGGTGCAGTGACAGCAGCAAGTGAGGGGGTGCAGGTAGAGAAGATGACAGATTCCATGGAGAGGCATGACCAGGCCACCAAGAGTGACAATGGCTATGCACAAATGGGACCCAGAGACACAAAGTGAAAGGCAGTGGAAGGAGGAGAGGGAAAGGTCAATCTTTATTCACAGGCTTCAGGAGAGTGAACGGACGACATACAATAAAAGACAGCAGAAAGAAAAACAAGAGATTGAAAATATCATCAAAGAAATAGGTGAGGAGGACATAACTGAGATAATAAATTTTCAGAGAATAGTGAAGTACTTGCGGGCGAGAAATCAGCCAGTCAAAGTAATTTTCAATACAGAATCGGTCAGGAACAGGATCCTGCAGGAGGAATCCTTAACAAAGGAAGGAATCATCAATATAGAGGAGGGTGTTCCTAGATCGTGACAGAATGAGACCAAAATGACAGCAGCTGAGGGAGAGGAGTCAGAAACAAAAGGGACTAGAAAGAGAGACTAGGACAGAGCAGAGAACAACCAGAGCTGGGCAGAGCAACAAGCGCAAACACTAACAGAACCACCCTCAGAACCCCACAGCCAAGCACATTATCCCAATACGAACCACAATCCACACTCACAGCCCCCACCCCACACTCTGCAGTAGAATCCCACAGCACCATACAAGGTCCCTCACTCTCCCAACCCCCACAGACTTACCAGAATACAGTGTTGGAGACGAAACTGAAAGTATGGTATACCAATGCTGATGAAATAACGAACGAGTGGAGTGGAACGAAAAAATCAAAGAGGCAGCACCAGACATCATAGCTCTCACAGAAACCAAACTCACTGTTATGGTAAAAGATGACATCTTTCCAATTGGGTATCAGATCCTGAGGAAAGACAGAGGAAACAGAAGGGGTGGAGGAGTGGCACTGCTCATCAAAAACCAATGGCATTTTGAGGAGCAAGAGAGAGGAGACAGAGGAGAAGCAAGAGACTACATAATATTAGCACTTCAGTCTGGAGGTCTGAAGGTGGTAATTGCAGTGATGTATAACCCACCACAGAATAACAGGAGGCTAAGACAAGAATATGATAAGAGTAACAGAGCAATGATTGACACACCTGTTGAAGTGGCCAGAAGGGCTTATGTAGGCAGGACAAAGCTACTGGTTGTGGGTGGTTTCAATCACAAAGAAATTGACTGGGAAAACTTGGAGCCATGTGGGGGCTCATAAACGTGGAGGGCTGAGATGATGAAGGTGGTACTGGAAAACCTCATGCATCAACACGTTAGGGAGACAACCAGAGAGAGAGAGGAGAGGACGAACCAGCAAGACTGCACCTAGTATTCACCTTGAGCAGTGCAGATATTGAGGATATCGCTTATGAAATACCCCTCGGAGCTAGTGATCATGTGGCTCTGAGCTTTGAATACATAGTAGAGTTGCAAGTGGAGAGGGAAGCAGAAAGAGCAGTGCAAATAAAGCCAAACTACAAGAAAGGGGACTACACAGGCATGAGGAACTTCCTGTTGGAGTTCAGTGGGACAGAGAACTGGCAGGGAAATCAATAAATGAGATGATGGAACATGTGACAACAATTTGCAAGGCAGCAGAGGAGAGTTTTGTACCCAAGGGCAACAAAAATAACGAGAAGGCTAGGACGAGCCCCTGATTTACCCGGAGGTGTAGAGAGGCCAAAACCAAATGCAATAGAGAATGAAAGAAGTATAGGAGGCATAGGGCCCAGGAGAATAAGGTGAGCAGTTGTAGAGCCAGAAATGAATATGCACAGGTAAGAAGGAAGGCCCAATGACAATACGAAAATGACACAGCAGCGAAAGCCAAGTCCGACCCAAAGCTGTTGTACAGCCACATCAGGAGGAAAACAAAAATAAAGGAGGTAATATATACACATAATCAGTATAATGTGATCCTTTATTGACAACATCCTCTTTAAGGGGGCTCCTTGTAGCGGTAAAGAGGCTATCGGTCTGAGGAATTGGACCTCTTGGTCTTCTTCCTTAGACCGAACCTAATTACCCCCCAATCCCCCCTCCCCTTTCCCATCTTCCCCATCCTCCCTTTTCCCTTTCCTCCTCCTCCTCATCCCTCCCTTATTTCCTTCCCATTTTTACCCTGGGAGCTTCTCTCCACATGCATTCTAGTTCCTAGGTAGGGGGAAGGGTACCGTGGTCCAATCCCATTCCGTTGAGGTTCTTGGCGGTGGTGTAGTTTGCCGTGGAATCTAATCCCGGGGAAAATGTCCCGCCCTCCCGGGAGGGGGGCCCTTTGGGGTTCTTTCAGATTTACCGGGAATTGGGGGGGGCCAAAGGGGTATTTTTGTGGCGGATATCTGGCCGCCCTCTTTTTTGCCCCCGGAGGTGGCTCGGTGGATGGGGGGTTTTGCTACCCCGGATTGCTGGTTTACTGGCATGAAGGGTAGGGGTAGGGCAGGGTTTTCCCTGCCATCTGCACTAGGGTGTTGAGGTCCCCTTGGGTGGGGGGGGTTTTCGCCCTTTTTATTTCCCCCCTAGGAGCTATTCCTCCACTTCCCCTTTTTTTTATTTTTTTTTTTTTATTTTCTTTTTCTTTTTTTTTTTCTTAAAAACAAAAAAAAAAAGTTTAAACCCTGGATCCCTAATCCGTGAACCTACCCCCGGGGCCCCCTTTTTGATACCGCACCCCCAGTTTTTGACCCCCCCCTTTTAATGGACAACTCTTTAATACCCCTGTACCTCTTCCCGGTGCTGGTTCATTACCTGCTTCAGGTACCGGGGGTCCGACTGGCCCCTTTGATACGTCTGACCTTCGCTATTCTCTGACCTTGATTCCGGCTTCTCCTTTAAAACGGTTTTCCCCCCCCTTTGGGGCCCTTACATGACGATTCGACACTTCCTTCTCGTTCATCTCAGAAACAAACCCGCTTTCCCACTCCCCTTTAAAACTTTGTTTCACAC
>WNWK01038770.1:0-17769 GCA_009830355.1 Cherax destructor
TCTGCTAGGATAGGATCGTCTGCTAGATCGTGATCTATGTCTGTAGAATACGTGTTGTATTCTGCTAGGATACGTGATCTATGTCTGCTAGGATACGTGATCTATGTCTGCTAGGATACGTGATCTATGTCTGTAGGATACGTGATCTATGTCTGCTAGGATACGGGATCGATGTCTGCTAGGATACATGATCTATGTCTGCTAGGATACGTGATCTATGTCTGCTAGGATACTGATCTATGTCTGCTGGATACTGATCTATGTCTGCTAGGATACTGATCTATGTCTGCTAGGATCGTGATCTATGTCTGCTAGGATACTGATCTATGTCTGCTAGGATACTGATCTATGTCTGCTAGATACGATCTATGTCTGCTAGGATACGTGATCTATGTCTGCTAGGATACGTGATCTATGTCTGCTAGATACGTGATCTATGTCTGCTAGAATACGTGATTATGTCTGCTAGGATACGTGATCTATGTCTGCTAGGATACGTGATCATGTCTGCTAGGATACGTGATCTATGTCTGCTAGGATACGTGATCTATGTCTGCTAGGATACGGGTCTATGTCTGCTAGGATACATGATCTATGTCTGCTAGGATACGTGATCTATGTCTGCTAGGATACTGATCTATGTCTGCTAGGATATGATCTATGTCTGCTAGGATACTGATCTATGTCTGCTAGATACGTGATCTATGTCTGCTAGGATACGTGATCTATGTCTGCTAGGATACGTGATCTATGTCTGCGGAAACAAACTAGGTAAACAAAGCTCAGGTAAACAAAGCTAGGTAAACAAGCTCAGGTACAACAGCTCAGGTAAACAAAGCTAGGTAAACAAGCCAGGTAAACAAAGCTAGGTAAACAAACTAGGTAAACAAAGCCAGGTAAACAGAACCAGTAAACAAAGCTAGGAAACAAAGCCAGGTAAACAAAGCTAGGTAAACAAAGCTAGGTAAACAAGCTAGGTAAACAAAGCCAGGTAAACAAAGCTAGGTAAACAAAGCTAGGTAAACAAAGCAGGTAAACAAAGCATAGTAAACAAAGCTAGGTAAACAAGCTAGGTAAACAAAACCAGGTAAACAGCCAGGTAAACAACGCTAGGTAAACAAAGCCTAGGTAAACAAGCCAGGTAAACAAAGCCAGGTAAACAAAGCCAGGTAAACAAAGCTAGGTAAACAAAGCCAGGTAAACAAAGCCAGGTAAACAAAGCAGGTAAACAAAGCCAGGTAAACAAAGCTCAGAGTAAACAAAGCCAGGTAAACAAAAGCCAGAGTAAACAAAACCAGGTAAACAAAGCCAGGTAAACAAAGCCAGGTAAACAAAGCCAGGTAAACAAAGCTAGGTAAACAAAGATAGGTAAACAAAGCCAGGTAAACAAAGCTAGGTAAACAAAGCTAGGTAAACAAAGCCAGGTAAACAAAGCCAAGTAAACAAAGCTAGGTAAACAAAGCCAGGTAAACAAAACCAGGTAAACAAAGCCAGGTAAACAAAACCAGGTAAACAAAGCCAGGTAAACAAAGCAAGGTAAACAAAGCCAGGTAAACAAAACCAGGTAAACAAAGCTAGGTAAACAAAGCCAGGTAAACAAAGCCAGGTAAACAAAGCTAGGTAAACAAAGCCAGGTAAACAAAGCTAGGTAAACAAAGCCAGGTAAACAAAGCCAGGTAAACAAAGCCAGTAAACAAAGCCAGGTAAACAAAGCCAAGTAAACAAAGCCAGGTAAACAAAGCCAGGTAAACAAAGCCAAGTAAACAAAGCCAGGTAAACAAAGCGTAAACAAGCCAGTAAACAAAGCCTGGTAAACTAAAGCCAAGTAAACAAAGCCAGGTAAACAAAGCCAGGTAAACAAAGCTAGGTAAACAAACCAGGTAAACAAGAGTAAAAAAGTAAACAAAGCCAGGTAAACAAAGCCAGGTAAACAAAGCTAGGTAAACAAAGCCAGGTAAACAAAGCTAGGTAAACAAAGCCAGGTAAACAAAGCCAGGTAAGCAAAGCTAGGTAAACAAAGCCAGGTAAACAAAGCTAGGTAAACAAAGCCAGGTAAACAAAGCTAGGTAAACAAAGCTAGGTAAACAAAGCCAGGTAAACAAAGCCAGGTAAACAGCAGGTAAACAGCCAGGTAAACAAAGCCAGGTAAACAAAGCAGGTAACAAAAAAGCCAGGTAAACAAAGCCAGGTAAACAAAGCTAGGTAAACAAAGCCAAGTACAACAAAGCCAGGTAAACAAAGCTTAAGTAAACAAAGCCAGGTAAACAAGAGCCAGGTAAACAAAGCCAGGTAAACAAAGCCAGGTAAACAAAGCCAGTAAACAAAGCCAGGTAAACAAAGCCAGGTAAACAAAGCCAGGTAAACAAAGCCAGGTAAACAAAGCAGGTAAACAAAGCCAGTAAACAAAGCCAGGTAAACAAAGCCAGGTAAACAAAGCCAAGTAAACAAAGCCAGGTAAACAAAGCTAGGTAAACAAAGCCAGGTAAACAAAGCCAAGTAAACAAAGCCAGGTAAACAAAGCCAGGTAAACAAAGCTAGGTAAACAAAGCCAGGTAAACAAAGCCAAGTAAACAAAGCCAGGTAAACAAAGCCAGGTAAACAAAGCCAGGTAAACAAAGCTAGGTAAACAAAGCCAGGTAAACAAAGCCAGGTAAACAAAGCCAGGTAAACAAAGCCAGGTAAACAAAGCCAGGTAAACAAAGCCAGGTAAACAAAGCCAGGTAAACAAAGCCAAGTAAACAAAGCCAGGTAAACAAAGCCAGGTAAACAAAGCTAGGTAAACAAAGCCAGGGAAACAAAGCCAAGTAAACAAAGCCAGGTAAACAAAGCCAGGTAAACAAAGCCAGGTAAACAAAGCCAGGTAAACAAATCCAGGTAAACAAATCGGGAAACAAGCTAGGTAAACAAAGCCAGGTAAACAAAACCAGGTAAACAAAGCCAGGTAAACAAAGCCAAGTAAACAAAGCCAGGTAAACAAAGCCAGGTAAACAAAGCCAGGTAAACAAAGCCAAGTAAACAAAGCCAGGTAAACAAAGCTAGGTAAACAAAGCCAAGTAAACAAAGCCAGGTAAACAAAGCCAGGTAAACAAAGCCAGGTAAACAAAGCCAGGTAAACAGGACCGGGAAATAAGGGGATCAAAACTGTGGTGACAGAACATCCGGTTAATGTGCTTGATGAAGCCCACTTGGGCGAAACGTCGTTTTAGAGGGATCCTCTGGCAACAGTGAACACCTAGGTGTCTTTATTGATGAAACGTTTCGCCTTCACAGTAGGCTTTTCAGTCAGATACAGAGGCATCAGGTGTAGTAGTGGAAGGAAGATAAGGGTATCACTCCCTCAACCTTGAAAAAAGGGACTGATCACCTCAAAACTCCTTCTGTTCGTCACCAGTCTTCCTCGTATCGGACTGATGAAGCTACTGTGTGGGCGAAACGTGTCGATGTTTCGTACGTTTATCTCCGTTTGCGTGAGCCCAGAATTTGTGACAGTTTCCCAGATCTTTTCGACGTAAGTACGTAATTAAGTACGTAAGTATGTACGTAAGTAAGTACGTAATTAAGTACGTAAGTATGTACGTAAGTAAGTACGTAATTAAGTACGTAAGTATGTACGTAAGTAACAGGTACACATAAATACAGTTACACGGATTATTATATATGAACAATAGATGAACAATAGATTAAAACATCTCATTGGTCAAAAGAGAGGCATATATAGGCGAATCAAAAGAGGAGAGGGGCAATTAAGTAATCAATATATTCAGTTAAAGAGAGAAATAAAAAAGGGAATAAGAAAAGCAAAAAGAGACTATGAGGTTAAAGTTGCAAGAGAATCGAAGACTAACTCAAAAGGATTTTTTCAGGTATACAGAAGTAAGATTAGGGACAAGATAGGCCCACTCAAAAGTTACTCAGGTCAGCTCACCGTCAGTGATAAGGAAATGTGTAGAATTTTTAACACTTACTTCCTCTCAGTTTTTACACAGGAAGATACTAGCGATATTCCAGAAATAATAAATTATGTATAACAGGACGATAGTAAACTATACACGATTAGGGTCACAAGTGACATGGTCCTTAGACAAATAGATAAATTAAAACCTAACAAATCCCCAGGCCCTGATGAACTGTATGCAAGGGTTCTAAAGGAATGTAAAGAGGAGCTTAGCAAACCTATGGCTAATCTTTTCAACATATCACTGCAAACTGGCATGGTGCCAGATAAGTCGAAAATTGCAAATGTAATACCTATTTTCAAAGCAGGAGACAGGTCCTTAGCTTCGAACTATAGACCAATAAGCCTAACCTCCATAGTGGGAAAATTTATGGAATCAATAATAGCCGAGGCAATTCGTAGCCATCTTGAAAAGCATAAATTAATCAATGAATCTCAGCACGGTTTTACAAAAGGGCGTTCCTGCCTTACAAATTTAATAACTTTTTTCACTAAGGTATTTGAGGAGGTAGATCATGGTAATGAATATGATGTTGTGTATATGGACTTCAGTAAGGCTTTTGATAGAGTCCCACATCAGAGACTATTGAGGAAAATTAAGGCACACGGAATAGGAGGAGAAATTTTTCCTGGATAGAGGCATGGTTGACAAATAGGCAGCAGAGAGTTTGCATAAATGGGGAGAAATCAGAGTGGGGAAGTGTCACAAGCGGTGTTCCACAGGGGTCAGTATTGGGCCCCTTGTTGTTCACAATCTACATAAACGACATAGATGAGGGAATAAATAGCGACATAAGCAAGTTTGCCGATGACACCAAAATAGGCCGTCCAATTCATTCAAATGAGGACATTAGAGCACTCCAGGAAGATTTGAATAGACTGATGCAGTGGTCGGAGAAGTGGCAGATGCAGTTTAATATAGATAAATGCAAAGTTCTAAATATTGGACAGGACAATAACCATGCCACATATAAACTAAATAATGTAGATCTTAATACTACTGATTGCGAAAAGGATTTAGGAGTTCTGGTTAGCAGTAATCTAAAACCTAGACAGCAGTGCATAAGTGTTCGCAATAAAGCAAACAGAATCCTTGGCTTCATATCAAGAAGCATAAATAATAGGAGTCCTCAGGTTGTTCTTCAACTCTATATATCCTTGGTTAGGCCTCATCTAGATTATGCTGCACAGTTTTGGTCACCGTATTACAGAATGGATATAAATGCTCTGGAAAACGTACAAAGGAGGATGACTAAGTTGATTCCATGTATCAGAAATCTTCCCTATGAGGATAGACTGAGGGCCCTGAATCTGCACTCTCTAGAAAGGCGTAGAATTAGGGGGGATATGATTGAGGTGTATAAATGGAAAACAGGAATAAATAAAGGGGATGTAAATAGCGTGCTAAAAATATCTAGTATTGACAGGACTCGCAGCAATGGCTTTAAGTTGGATAAATTCAGATTCAGGAAGGATATAGGAAAGCATTGGTTTGGTAATAGAGTTGTCGATGAATGGAACAAACTCCCGAGTACAGTTATAGAGGCTAAAACGTTGTGTAGTTTTAAAAATAGGCTAGATAAATATATGAGTGGGTGCGGGTGGGTGTGAATTGTACCTGACTAGTTTGTGCTACTAGGTCAGATGCCGTGCTCCTTCCTTAAGTGAATGTAACCTGACCTGGCTGGGTCGGGGGCATTGGCTTAAGCCGTTGGAGATTTGGACTTGCCTCGCATGGGCCAGTAGGCCTGCTGCAGTGTTCCTTCTTTCTTATGTTCTTATATAATAACATGTGGGTAAGCCAGTGGAAGGCCTCGGTCAGATGACCAAAAGCTCCAGCTGTGGGTCATCATATAAGACCCGCGTCAGGAAACACTTGTTCTGTTTCCTGACAAACCTTACCTAACCCACCAGGATAACCCACAAAAGCCAGACGAAAGTGGCTTATTTCCACTGGGGTCCTTGTATTGCCATTGTGGACCTTGTATTGCCATTGTGGACCTTGTATTGCCATTGTGGTCCTTGTATAACCACTGGGAAGGAATTATCGTTGATGTCAGCAGCACTGACAGCTGCTGTCAGCTTCGTCCAAATGTACTCACCTATTTGTGGTTGCAGGGGTCGATTCACAGCTCCTGACCCTCCCTCCCCCAGCGTTCAAGGAGAGATGATCACGTCTGTATCTCTTTCCCATTATTCCCTCCCCCTCTCCCCCTCCCTCACCCCCTCCTACACCACCTACAGCAAGGGGGGATTTTAGACCCACTAACATATCAGTACCACTGCACTCTCCCTGATCACATTACTGCCTTGTTACGCACTCTATAATACATTTCACTTGGAATATACCTGGAGGGGGTTTCGGGGGTCAACGCTCCCGCGGCCTGGTCCATGACCAGGCTTTGTGGTGGATCAGGACCTGATCAACCAGGCTGTTACTGCTGGCCGCACGTAAACCAACCTAGGAATCACAGCCCGACTGGTCAGGTACTGAATTTGTGTCTGTCCAGCTCCCTCTTGAAGACAGCCAGGGGTCTTGAAGTCAGCCAGGGGTCTTGAAGACAACCAGGGGTCTTGAAGACAGCCAGGGGTCTTGAAGACAACCAGGGGTCTTGAAGACAACCAGGGTCTTGAAGACAACCAGGGGTCTTGAAGACAATCAGGGGTCTTGAAGACAGCCAGGGGTCTTGAAGACAACCAGGGATCTTGAAGACAGCCAGAGGTCTTGAAGACAGCCAGGGGTCTTGAAGGCAGCCAGGAGTCTTGAAGACAACCATAGATCTTGAAGACAGCCAGGGGTCTTGAAGACAACCAGGAGTCTTAAAAACAAGGGGTCTTGAATACAGCCAGGGGTCTTGAAGACAGCCAGGGGTCTTGAAGACAACCAGGAGTCTTGAAGACAACAAGGGGTCTTGAAGACAGCCAGGGGTCTTGAAGACAGTCAGGGGTCTTGAAGACAACCGGGGGTCTTGAAGACAACCAGGGGTCTTGGAGACAGCCAGGGGTCTTGAAATCAACCAGGGGTCTTGGAGACAGCCAGGGGTCTTGAAGACAGACAGGGGTCTTGGAGACAGCCAGGGATCTTGAAGACAACCAGGAGTCTTGAAGGCAGCCAGGGGTCTATTGGTAATCCCCCTTATGTATGCTGGGAGGCAGTTGAACAGCCTTGGGCCCCGGACATTTAATGTGTTGTCTCAGTGTACTCGTGGCACCCCTGCTTTTCATTGGGGAAATGTTGCATCTCCTGCCCAGTCTTTTGCTTTCATAGGGAGTGATATTCATGTGCAGATTTGGTATTAATCCCTCTAGGATTTTCCAAGTGTATATTATCATGTATCTTTCTCGCCTGCATTCCAGGGAATACAAATCAAGGGACTTCAACCGTTCCCAGTAATTTAGGTGCTTTATCGTACTTATGTGTGCAGTGAAAGTTCTTTGTATATTCTCCAGGTCAGCAATATTCCAGCACAGAGAGAACAAGCGACCTGAAGAGTGTCATCATGGGCTTGGCGTCCCAAATTTTGAAGGTTCTCATTATCCATCCTATCATTTTCCGAGCAGATGTTGTAGACACAGTGTTCTGATCTTTGAAAGTGAGATCCTCTGACATTATCACTTCCAGGTCCTTCACATTAGTTTTTCGCTCTATTGTGTGGTTGGAATTTGTTTTATACTCCGATACAGTTTTTATTTCCTCGAGTTTTCCATATATGAGTAATTGACATTTATCTTCATAGACCTTCATATTGTTTTCTGCAGCCCATTTAAAGACTTGGCTAATGTCCGCTTGAAGATCTGCAGTGTCCTCAATGGTGGACACTGTCATTCATATTCTGGCATCATCAGCAAAGGAAGACACAGTGTTGTGGCTTACATCACTGTCTATGTCAGATATGAGAATGAGGAACAGGATGGGAGCAAGTACTGTGCCTTGTGGAACAGAGCTTTTCACAGTAGCCGCCTCAGACTTTACTCTGTTTACTATTACTCTTTGTGTTCTGTTTGTTAGGAAATTATAGATCCATCTACCAACTTTTCCTGTTATTCCTTTATCACGCATTTTGTGTGCTATTACACCATGGTCACACTTATCAAAGGCTTTTTCAAAGTCTGTGTATATAACATCTGCATTTTGTTTGTCCTCTACTGTATCCAAGACCATGTCATAGTGGTCCAGTAGTTGTGAGAGGCAGGAGTGACCATCCAAGACCATGTCATAGTGGTCCAGTAGTTGTGAGAGGCAGGAGTGACCATCCAAGACCATGTCATAGTGGTCCAGTAGTTGTGAGAGGCAGGAGTGACCATCCAAGAGCATGTCATGGTGGTCCAGTAGTTGTGAGAGGCAGGAGTGACCATGCAAGACCATGTCATAGTGGTCCAGTAGTTGTGAGAGGCAAGAGCGACCATCCAAGAGCACGTCATAGTGATCCAGTAGTTGTGAGAGGCAGGAACGACCATCCAAGAGCATGTCATGGTTGTCCAGTAGTTGTGAGAGGTAGGAGTGACCATCCAAGACCATGTCATAGTGGTCCAGTAGTTGTGAGAGGCAGGAGTGACCATCCAAGACCATGTCATAGTGATCCAGTAGTTGTGAGAGGCAGGAGCGACCATCCAAGACCATGTCATAGTGATCCAGTAGTTGTGAGAGGCAGGAGTGACCATCCAAGACCAAGTCATAGTGGTCCAGTAGTTGCGAGAGGCAGGATTGACCATCCAAGAGCATGTCATAGTGGTTCAGTAGTTGTGAGAGGCAGGAGCGACCATCCAAAACCATGTCATAGTGGTCCAGTAGTTGTGAGAGGCAGGAGCGACTATCCAAGAGCATGTCATAGTGATCCAGTAGTTGTGAGAGGCAGGAGCGACCATCCAAAACCATGTCAGAGTGGTCCAGTAGTTGTGAGAGGCAGGAGCGACCATCCAAAACCATGTCATAGTGGTCCAGTAGTTGTGAGAGGCAGGAGTGACCATCCAAGACCATGTCATAGTGGTCCAGTAGTTGTGAGAGGCAGGAGCGACCATCCAAGACCATGTCATAGTGGTCCAGTAGTTGTGAGAGGCAGGAGTGACCATCCAAGACCATGTCATAGTGGTCCAGTAGTTGTGAGAGGCAGGAGTGACCATCCAAGACCATGTCATAGTGGTCCAGTAGTTGTGAGAGGCAGGAGCGACCATCCAAGACCATGTCATAGTGGTCCAGTAGTTGTGAGAGGCAGGAGCGACCATCCAAGACCATGTCATAGTGGTCCAGTAGTTGTGAGAGGCAGGAGTGACCATCCAAGACCATGTCATAGTGGTCCAGTAGTTGTGAGAGGCAGGAGCGACCATCCAAGACCATGTCATAGTGGTCCAGTAGTTGTGAGAGGCAGGAGCGACCATCCAAGACCATGTCATAGTGGTCCAGTAGTTGTGAGAGGCAGGAGAGACCATGTCATGGTGGTCCAGTAGTTGTGAGAGGCAGGAGCGACCATGTCATGGTGGTCAAGTAGTTGTGAGAGGCAGGAGCGACCATCCAAGACCATGTCATGGTGGTCCAGTAGTTGTGAGAGGCAGGAGCGACCATCCAAGACCATGTCATGGTGGTCCAGTAGTTGTGAGAGGCAGGAGTGACCATCCAAGACCAAGTCATGGTGGTCCAGTAATTGGGACAGGCAGGAGCGACCTGCTCTAAACCCATGTTGCCCAATTGTTGGGTATCCAAGTCGTTGGTGATCTTGCTTCTTAGAACCCTTTCAAAGATTTCTGCGATGTGGAACATTAGTGCTATGGGTCTGTAATTCTTTGCTATTGCTTTACTGCCACCTTTGTGGAGTGGGACTATGTCTGTTGTTTTTAGTGAGTGTGGGATGACCCCTGTGTCCATGCTCCCTCTCCATAGAATGCTGAAGGCACATGATAGGTCTTCTTGCAGTTCTTGATGAACACGGAGTTCCATGAGTCTGGGCCTGGGGCAGAGTGCATGGAGGCAGAGGCAGAGGCCTCCACTCCAGTAGTTCTCCGAGGTAGTGTAATATTTCTGTCATTTCTTGCCAGATATCTTTCTTCTTAGCACTAAAAAAATCTGTCTAAAGGGCTTGTAACTACCCTGGTTTGTTTCCCAAGGTCTGTGTGATGTGTACCTTCTGGTCCCCTTTATATGGTGTGCCTGGCAGTATGTATACCTGGAGTATACCTTTAGAAAATTTCGGGGGTCAACGCCCCCGCGGCTCGATCTGAGACCAGGCCTAGTGGTGGATCAGGGTCTGATCAACCAACATTGACTTTCATAGACTGATGAATAACACATTTCAGGGTGAAATAGTGCAGTTTTCCTGACCTCCCCCACCATCTTCAATACCAGTACCAGCAGCAGTACCACCACCACTTATTACTTTGTATTTCTGGCTCTTGGTCTGTTCCTTCAGTACCAGCACCACTAAAACGACCACAATGGCAAGGAGTCCCTCTGACTTTTCTGGGTTATCCCAGGTTATCTACACATATGCTGCTATGTATGATAATCCATGTAACTGTATTTATTTATACCTGAATAAACTTACTAAATTACGTCTGGTGCACTGTCTTGTATTTCTGTATCTTAAAGGTACTGTCTTATGAGACAGCTCAATAAGACAGCTCGATAAGACAGCCGGAGCTACCACCCCTGAGTATAACAGTGTATATACACTGAGTATAACAGTGTATATACACTGAGTATAACAGTGTATATACACTGAGTATAATAGTGTATATACACTGAGTATAACAGTGTATATACACTGAGTATACCAGTGTATATACACTGAGTATAACAGTGTATATACACTGAGTATAACAGTGTATATACACTGAGTATAACAGTATATATACACTGAGTATAACAGTGTATATAGAGTTGGCAGGTATATAAAATTTAGGATTCCACAGGCAGGTTAGGTGAGAAAATTAACACGTATGCAAATGAGGTGTGAGGTGTCAGGTTGAGTGTCCCTCAGTGCCAAGTGTTGTTACTGACACCACACACTGCCTACCATCACCCTGGTGAACCCCAGTGGTGTCAACATCACACACTGCCTACCATCACCCTGGTGTACCTCAGTGGTGTCAACATCACACACTGCCTACCATCACCCTGGTGTACCTCAGTGGTGTTAACACAACACACTGCCTACCATCACACTGGTGTACCTCAGTGGTGTTAACATCACACACTGCCTACCATCACCCTGGTGTACCTCAGTGGTGTTAACACCACACACTGCCTACCATCACACTGGTGTACCTCAGTGGTGGTAACATCACACACTGCCTACCATCACCCTGGTGTACCCCAGTGGTGTTAACACCACACACTGCCTACCATCACCCTGGTCTACCTCAGTGGTGTTAACACCACACACTGCCTACCATCACCCTGGTCTACCTCAGTGGTGTTAACACCACACACTGCCTACCATCACCCTGGTGTACCTCAGTGGTGTTAACACCACACACTGCCTACCATCACCCTGGTGTACCTCAGTGGTGTTAACACTACACACTGCCTACCATCACACTGGTGTACCTCAGTGGTGTTAACACCACACACTGCCTACCATCATCCTGGTGTACCCCAGTGGTGTTAACATCACACACTGCCTACCATCACCCTGGTGTACCCCAGTGGTGTTAACACCACACACTGCCTACCATCACCCTGGTGTACCCCAGTGGTGTTAACACCACACACTGCCTACCATCACCCTGGTGTACCTCAGTGGTGTTAACACTACACACTGCCTACCATCACACAGGTGTACCCCAGTGGTGTTAACACCACACACTGCCTACCGTCACACTGGTTTAACTCAGTGGTGTTAACATCACACACTGATTACCATCACACTGGTGTACCTCAGTGGTGTTAACACCACACACTGATTACCATCACACTGGTGTACCCCAGTGGTGTTAACACCACACACTGCCTACCATCACCCTGGTGTACCTCAGTGGTGTTAACACTACACACTGCCTACCATCACACTGGTGTACCCCAGTGGTGTTAACACCACACACTGCCTACCATCACCCTGGTGTACCCCAGTGGTGTTAACACCACACACTGATTACCATCACACTGGTGTACCCCAGTGGTGTTAACACCACACACTGCCTACCATCACCCTGGTGTACCTCAGTGGTGTTAACACTACACACTGCCTACCGTCACACTGGTGTACCTCAGTGGTGTTAACACCACACACTGCCTACCATCACACTGGTGTACCTCAGTGGTGTTAACACCACACACTGCCTACCATCACCCTGGTGTACCCCAGTGGTGTTAACACCACACACTGCCTACCATCACCCTGGTGTACCCCAGTGGTGTTAACACAACACACTACCTACCGTCACACTGGTGTACCCCAGTGGTGTTAACACCACACACTGCCTACCATCACCCTGGTGTACACCAGTGGTGTTAACACCACACATCCTACCGTCACACTGGTGTACCTCAGTGGTGTTAACACCACACACTGCCTACCATCACACTGGTGTACCTCAGTGTTGTTAACACCACACTGCCTACCGTCACACTGGTGTACCTCAGTGGTGTTAACACCACACACTGCCTACCATCACCCTGGTGTACCTCAGTGGTGTTAACAACACTCACTGCCTACCATCACACTGGTGTACCTCAGTGGTGTTAACACCACACACTGCCTACCATCACACTGGTGTACCTCAGTGGTGTTAACACCACACACTGCCTACCATCACACTGGTGTACCTCAGTGTTGTTAACACCACACTGCCTACCATCACACTGGTGAACCTCAGTGGTGTTAACACCACACACTGCCTACCATCACCCTGGTGTACCCCATTGGTGTTAACACCACACACTGCCTACCATCACACTGGTGTACCCCAGTGGTGTTAACACTACACACTGCCTACCGTCACACTGGTGTACCTCAGTGGTGTTAACACTACACACTGCCTACCATCACACTGAAGTACCCCAGTGGTGTTAACACCACACACTGCCTACCGTCACACTGGTGTAACTCAGTGGTGTTAACACCACACACTGCCTACCATCACCCTGGTGAACCTCAGTGGTGTTAACACCACTCACTGCCTACCATCACCCTGGTGTACCTCAGTGGTGTTAACACCACACACTGCCTACCATCACACTAGTGTACCTCAGTGGTGTTAACACCACACACTGCCTACCATCACACTGGTGTACCTTAGTGGTGTTAACACCACACACTGCCTACCATCACCCTGGTGTACCCAAGTGGTGTTAACACCACACACTGCCTACCATCACACTGGTGTACCACAGTAGTGTTAACACCACACACTGCCTACCATCAAACTAAACTGGTGTACCCCAGTGTTGTTAACACTACACACTGCCTACCATCACCCTGGTGTACCCCAGTGGTGTTAACACCACACACTGCCTACCATCACACTGGTGTACCTCAGTGGTGTTAACACCACACACTGCCTACCATCACACTGGTGTACCTTAGTGTTGTTAACACCACACACTGCCTACCATCACACTTGTGTACCCTAGTGGTGTTAACACCACACACTGCCTACCATCACACTGGTGTACCCCAGTGGTGTTAACAACACACACTGCCTACCATCACACTGGTGTACCTCAGTGGTGTTAACACCACACACTGCCTACCATCACCCTAGTGTAACTCACTGGTGTTAACATCACACACTGCCTACCATCACCCTGGTGAACCCCAGTGGTGTTAACATCACACCCTGCCTACCATCACACTGGTGTACCCCAGTGGTGTTAACACCACACACTGCCTACCATCACCCTGGTGTACCTCAGTGGTGTTAACATCACACACTGCCTACCATCACACTGGTGTACCTCAGTGGTGTTAACATAACACACTGACTACCATCACCCTGGTGTACCTCAGTGGTGTTAACATCACACACTGCCTACCATCACACTGGTGTACCCTAGTGGTGTTAACACCACACACTGCCTACCATCACCCTGGTGTACCCCAGTTGTGTTAACACCACACAGTGCCTACCATCACCCTGGTTTACCTCAGTGGTGTTAACACCACACACTGCCGACCATCACACTGGTGTACCTCAGTGGTGTTAACACCACAGTCTGCCTACCATCACACTGGTGTACCTCAGTGGTGTTAACAACACACACTGCCTACTATCACACTGGTGAACCTCAGTGGTGCTAACACCACACACTGCCTACCATCACACTGGTGTACCCCAGTGGTGTTAACACCACACACTGCCTACCATCACACTGGTGTACCCCAGTGGTGTTATTACCACACACTGCCTACCGTCACACTGGTGTACCTCAGTGGTGTTAACAACACACACTGCCTACCATCACACTGGTGTACCTCAGTGGTGTTAACACCACACACTGCCTACCATCACACTGGTGTACCCCAGTGGTGTTATTAACATTCATCTTTGCTAATATACAGGGTCTAAAGCCAGCAACAAACAACAAAATACCTTACATCCGTGTACTGCTTACAGAGTCAAACGCTATGTTGACAGCTTTCATAGAGACCCACATAATGGATCACTTGGACAATAAAACATGGATCCCGGGTTACATCCTATACAGATGTGACAGCGTGAACAGGCAAAAAAGGAGTGGGGGGTTGGCTTATATGTCACAGAGTCACTGATATGCTCGTAACTATTAAACAGATCAGATCGTGTAGTTGAAGTTCTGGTAGTAAAGATCGAGAACCAAAACCTGGTCATTGTAGTTGTATACAAACCTCCGGAAGCAACTTCCAAACAATTCCAGGAACAACTTTAATAACAAAAACATAAGGTGGGACCAAGTCAACCAGGTCCTAAATGATATAAACTGGGAAGATATCCTAAGCATCACGGATCCTAACCTATGTCTAGAACAAATTAACTCAGTGGCACTCGAGGTATGCTCAAGGCATATTCCTTTAAGGAAAAGGAAGATATGTAAACTAGAAAGTGAAAGGCGCTTCTTATACAGACGAAAGCGAAGAATAACAGAGCGCCTAAAATAGGCCAATATATCTGTAACACGAAGGGAGACACTGGTCAGAGAAATAGCAAACATCTAACTTAAGCTAAAGGAATCTTACAGGAGTCAATAAAAGCTGGAAGAACTAAAAGCCATAAATGAAATTGAAAGAAACACAAAGTATTTATTTTCTTATGCCAAATCAAAGTCGAGAACAACATCCAGTATTGGGCCCCTACTTAAACGGGATGGGTCCTACACAGATGACAGCAAGGAAATGAGTGAGTTACTAAAGTCCCAGTATGACTCAGTTTTTAGTGAGCCGCTAACCAGACTGAAAGTCGAAGACCTAAATGATTTTTTTATGAGAGTGCCACAGAACCTGGTAGACGCAAGCCTATCTGACATTACCCTGACGCCACATGACTTCGAAAAGGCAATAAATGACATGCCCATGCACTCCGCTCCAGGCCCAGACTCATGGAACTCCGTGTTCATCAAGAACTGCAAGAAGCCCCTATCACGAGCTTTTAACATCCTATGGAGAGGGAGCATGGACACTGGGGTCGTCCCGCAGTTACTAAAAACAACAGACATAGCCCCACTCCACAAAGGGGGCAGTAAACAATAGCAAAGAACTACAGACCCATAGCACTACCATTCCATATCATAAAAATCTTTGAAAGGGTTGTAAGAAGCAAGATCGCCATTCATCTAGATACCCATTAGTTACACAACCCAGGGCAGCATGGGTTTAAAAGCAGGTAACTCCTGTCTGTCCCAACTACTGGACCACTACGACAAGGTCCTGGATGCTCTAGAAGACAAACAAAACCCAAATGTTATATAAACAGACTTTACAAAAGCCTTTGACAAGTGTGACCATGGTGTAATAGCACACAAAATGCGTGATAAAGGAATAACAGGAAATGTTGGTAGATGGATCTGTAATTTCCTAACACAAAGAGTAGTAGTCAACAGAGTAAAGTCTGAGGCGGCTACGGTGAAAAGCTCTGTTCCACAAGGCACAGTACTCGCTCCCATCCTGTTCCTCATCCTCATATCGGACATAGACAGGGATATAAGCCACAACACCGTGTCTTCCCTTGCAGATGACACCCAAATATGCATGACAGTGTCCACCGTTGAAGACACTGCAAGACTCCAAGCAGACATCAACCAAATCTTTAAATGGGCTACAGAAAACAATATGAAGTTCAACGATGAGAAATTTCAATTACTCCGATATGGAAAACGTGAGAAAATTAAAATCTCATCGGAGTACAAAACTAATTCCAACCACACAGTAGAGCGAGAACTAATGTCAAAGACTTGGGAGTGATCATGTCAGAGAATCTCACCTTCAAGGACCATAACACTGTAGCAATCGCATCTGCTAGAAAAATGACAAGATGGATAATGAGAACCTTCAAAACCAGGGATGCAAAGCCCATGTTGACACTCTTCAGGTAGCTTGTTCTATCTAGGCTGGAATATTGCTGCACACTAACTGCACCTTTCAAGGCAGGTGAAATTGCTGACCTAGAAAATGTAGACAACCTTCACGGCACACATAACTGCAATAAACCACCTAAATTACTGGGAACGCTTGAAGTTCTTAAACCTGTACTCCTTAGAACACAGGAGGGAGAGATACATTATTATATACACTTGGAAAATCCTGGAAGGATTAATACCAAACTTGCACACAAAAATCACTCCCTACAAAAGCAAAAGACTCGGCAGGCGATGTAACATCCCCCCAATGAAGAGCAGGGGTGCCACTAGCACCCCTGCTTTTCAGTCCCCTGGCTGTCTTCAAGACCCCTGACTGTCTTGAAGACCCTTGGTTGTCTTCAAGACCCTTGGCTGTCTTGAAGACCCCTGGTTGTCTTGAAGACCCCTGACTGTCTTCAAGACCCCTGACTGTCTTCAAGACCCCTGACTGTCTTCAAGACCCCTGACTGTCTTCAAGACCCTTGGTTGTCTTCAAGACCCCTGACTGTCTTCAAGACCCCTGGCTGTCTTCAAGACCCCTGGCTGTCTTAAAGACCCCTGACTGTCTTCAAGACCCTTGGTTGTCTTCAAGACCCCTGTCTGTCTTCAAGACCCCTGACTGTCTTCAAGACCCCTGGCTGTCTTCAAGACCCCTGGCTGTCTTCAAGACCCCTGACTGTCTTCAAAACCCTAGGTTGTCTTCAAGACCCCTGTCTGTCTTCAAGACCCCTGACTGTCTTCAAGACCCCTGACTGTCTTCAAGACCCCTGACTGTCTTCAAGACCCCTGACTGTCTTCAAGACCCCTGTCGGTATTCAAGAGGGAGCTGGACAGCCCCAAAGTCAGTACGTGACCAGCCGGGTTGTGGTTCCCACGTTGGTTTAGGTACTGCCAGCAGTAACAACCTGGTTGATCAGGTCCTGATCCACCACGAGGCCTCGTCATGGACCGGGTCGCGGGGGCGTTGACCCTCGAAACACTTTCCAGGTATACTCCAAGTACACACACACAATCCACCTTGTACCACCCACTACATGTCACCCCCCACCCACAGTGTACACCCCCCCACCCACAGTGTACACACCCCCTCCCATGTACACACCCTCCACAGTTACACACCCCCCCACAGTGTCACACCCACTACAGGTTCAACCCACTCCACAGTGTCACACCCCCCCACAGTGTACACACCCCCCCACAGTGCACCCACCCACAGTGTACACCCATCCCCCAGTGTACACACCCACTCCACATGTACCACCCCCTCCACAGTGTCACCCACCCCCAGTGT
>WNWK01038771.1:0-17769 GCA_009830355.1 Cherax destructor
GCCTGTCGAATTTGGAGATTCCGCCCACCAAATCGGATTTAATTACCTCCTTTCGTAATGTGGAGGAATATCCAGTGACGCGGGAATATCAACTGGGACAATCGGTCCAGGAGGTCCAGTAATCGGACAATAATTGTGAAATAAGGTGCTGCCGGAGTGACGCGGTCATAGGCCTATTTGAACTGAGTGAAATGACCATACGGCAGGATAAAGTCGTAACCCTGATGTTGGGAGTTCATCTTAGAAGAGACTGTAATATATTCGATGAACTTTGGGAAATGGTGAATACTGTGAAACCGAGTTGTAAATAATCAGGGGTTGATTGTGTCGCGGGTCTGGCTTAGGTACGCCATACCCCGACCGCCATATTGGATGTGATTGAAATGAACTAACTTATCGTAAGTTATCTACTCGAAATTCAAGTATCGAGACTGTGAATGTGTATAAACTAGTGGGGCATTAAGCCAGGATACACGTAATATGTAAAGTTATACGTATAAACAGTACAAAAGGTCGGATTAGTGCGGATCTGATTCGCTACCCCGACCAACCACATGTTAACGAACGCTCGGTCTCGTGGGCGTATAAGAGTGTACGGAAATTAACCTTCCTTGACTCGACGAGACAGCTAATACCATCGCGATCGAATCAGATCGCAGGAGGACGTCAACAACGGAACGACTCCCTCATCTAAAGCTAAGTACTCTGCTGTTTACTTTGTTATTGGCCAATGATATTGTTACGCACAGTAGATGTACTTTGGCTAGGTCAACGATCTACGATACACCGCTATGATGCTGTTAATTAGGTGAGTGTTGGTCATGTTAATTGAACTATGTGTTCTCTACCTCTTCTCCGTGTGATCAGTTGTTCAACAACCAATACAGTCCACTTAAATTTAACGTAATATAGCTATAATAAATGATCTTCTCAGATTTATTTATACTGGTCCAGAGTGCAGTGGGCGAACGAGAATATTGAAGGTACCCCCTCGGTGCGGCCAGGAGCGGGTAAAGTTCTCACATACCTTAAAGGGAATGACTGCGGTAAAATTTATACGAGTCGGTCGTCTCCCTGGGAGTTTGTTTATTGCTAGTGGCGGTGTCCCAGATAGACTTCTCTCACAATTCCCCACAGAACTATTCACAGACACTGCATAAAAACACAAGGGAATGCACTGGGAAAAACAATGAATGGACAGGGACTTAATAAACACTGCAATAATAACGAATAAATCAAATACTGCACTCAAGGACAAGAAAATTTATACACAAGTACTTACTGCATGTGTACGAGTTTACGCAAGAACAAAGATATAAAATGAGACACGGAATACATGAAAAAACTGTAACAGATTATATAGATGAATTTGCAACTGAAAACACAGGTCTTTAAATGTCACTAAGAAAATTCACTGCTTAAATGTCTCACACACACGAATGTCTATAATAGAATAGAGTCTAATGATGAATGAACGACGAGTGTAGGTGGAGAGAATATATTCCTGGTCGTTGACTGCTGAGACTTGGATAAATGCGCTTACCGAAGAACTCACACAGCAAGCTTTTACGTTGGCGCTCTGGGATGAAGGAAGACACTCTTGACTTGCTATGTGAGCCAGAAACAATGCTGCTGGTACCCCAGATAGGGTAGAAAATACCACAAAATATTGGCTGGTCGAGGGTAGTGTGAGCAGGTGGTTTGTTTTGTTTACAGCAGCGTGGGTTGTGAGTGGCGCGCGCATGGATGACGGCACTGCTGCCTGACTCGCTGGCGGTGGGCGATGACGTCACGGGGTTCGGCCAGTACACTTAAGTCTCACGGCCTTGGGACCACTAACCCAGGTGGCTTTTTGTACAATAAGCCACAGGAATGGTGAATATCACTCTGACAAGCGTCCAACTTGTAGCACAGAGCGAGTGGAGACAATACTGCAAGGAACTGGCTTGCTGAAGAAACGACTGGCTTACTTGTATATCTGGCTTTCCTGAAGAAGCTGGCTTAGCTCTTAGGACTGGCAAACCTGAATGCTCTTACTTGCACACAGCAGTGAAGAATTGGGTGGATGGCAGGAGACACTGGATGACTGTAGGCTGGCTTAGGCTCTTCCCATAAACTGGCTTACTTGTTGGCTTAATTGCAAAACCCAGATCAACTCTTCGGAGGTTTACTTGCAATTAGAAGCCAGAAGACTGGAGACACTGCTTCAGAAGAGTCTTGGATGGCGACACCGATGAGGGAAGTGAGGTAACCGTTGGTATGACGCTGGTCTGGGAGACGCTCGAGGCAGTCACACCGGCTCTTCCTCTTCTTGTTAAATCTGCACGGATTACACAAAATCTAGGCCCACAAGCTGCCACCATTTGTGTTGTGGGGTTCTTTTCATAGATTTGGTAATATTAACAGACGATGAGCTTGGTTTTTGGTAGCGTTTAATGAGGCATTGGATATATGGGAGCTGAGAGCCTATGCCTGTGTCCGTCTCGTATGCCTACTCCGGATGATACTGATCTACTAGGCCGCCCGGCACTGAGGCATTCAAAAGGCAGGCCTCTGATTGGCTAATGCCAGATCACATGGGCAGAGGTTGGAAATCACGTGAACAGCCGTGGTGCAGCCGTTAGAAATACTAACCGCACATGGGCTCTCAGGTGTGAAGGATCACAGGTCTCAGGTGTGAAGGATCGCTGGGCTCTCAGGTGTGAAGGATCGCAGGGCTCTCAGGTGTGAAGGATCGCATGGCTCTCAGGTGTGAAGGATCGCTGGGCTCTCAGGTGTGAAGGATCACTGGGCTCTCAGGTGTGAAGGATCACTGGGCTCTCAGGTGTGAAGGATCACTGGGCTCTCAGGTGTGAAGGATCACTGGGCTCTCAGGTGTGAAGGATCACAGGTCTCAGGTGTGAAAGATCACTGGGCTCTCAGGTGTGAAGGATCACAGATCTCAGGTGTGAAGGATCACAGATCTCAGGTGTGAAGGATCGCAGGGATCTCAGGTGTGAAGGATCACAGATCTCAGGTGTGAAGGATCGCAGGGATCTCAGGTGTGAAGGATCACAGGGATCTCAGGTGTGAAAGAGCACTGGGCTCTCAGGAGATATGTAAATTTTTATTTTCAATATCAAAGGTGATTTTGTTGGCAATCATCCATGAGTGGACCTTTCTAAGTTCCTTATTCATTATGGAGTCATTTACTGACACTGGATCTCAACCTGATATTGAAGTTGTGGCGTCAGCGTAGAGTACAGGTGTCAGGTGCTGGCTGGTGTCAGGAATGTCATTGATGCAAATGAGGTGAAGCAGAGAGCCCAGAATGCTATTTTGTGGGATACCTACGTTTGTGGGTAGGATACTAGATGAGGTATCGTTCATGGCTACATGTTGGTATCTATTTATGATAGGTTTGTATCTATGTGTAACTGTTTCATCTGTGTCCTCGTGCCGAATAGGTAAAACTTGCGATTTTGGCTTAAATAGCAATGCTCTTTAAGCCCCCCCAAAAAAATATTTCATTGTGTTTGATTATTATTAAATTATTGTAAACTTATCTAAAATATATTTAGTTGGATTAGGCAAAATTAAATTACGCTTGTTATAATAAGGTTAGATCAGTTTCTAAGGTTCTTTTGGTACAAAATTATTATTTTTTACATTAACATAAATTAAAAAAATATATCTTTAAAAGGATAAGATAAAATTTTAGGACTTAATTTTAAATGAGTTCTTGGTAATTTACTAATTATTTATATATATATCATATGTTTGTGTGTATATAATCGTTAAATCTTGAAAGGTTGTACTAAGTGCAAGTGTTGTGCTGGTGGTTCAGGCAGTGTTCGTGGCTCACGGACCAGAGTTTCGCAGGAACACAGAGGTGGAGGTGTTCCATAACATTGAGCTGTACAACCTTATGTGTCACCTGCTGGGTGTAACACCCGCACCTAACAACGGCACCTGGGGAGCTCTACACCACCTGCTGAGGAACCCACCACCACCACCACTGCTCCTTCATTCATACGTAGGTTTATTCTTGTTCTGATGCCTCACTGCTTGATTCATACTACACCACTGCTTGATTCATACTACACCACTGCTTGATTCATACTACACCACTGCTTGATTCATACTACACCACTGCTTGATTCATACTACGCCACTGCTTGATTCATACTACACCACTGCTTGATTCATACTACACCACTGCTTGATTCATACTACACCACTGCTTGATTCATACTACACCACTGCTTGATTCATACTACACCACTGCTTGATTCATACTACACCACTGCTTGATTCATACTACACCACTGCTTGATTCATACTACACCACTGCTTGATTCATACTACACCACTACTTGAAATACCAACTGTTCTAAGTTACATCAGTCACTATGTTACAGATATTTCAGCATGGGAAGAAATATGGCAGGTTACATTTGCTTCTGAGAAAACACAAATGATGATGGTGTGTAGGCACCATGATGGTAATGCTGGAGCAGGGGTAAGAATGAATGGGAGAGTGTGGATTCCTGGGATAAGGTTGATATCCTAGAGATGAAACTTGATTACAAACTATGAAGAACCACGTAGTAAATCTTGCAAACAAGGCAGCCAGGAAGCTTACAGCACTTAGTTGTATCTCGTATCTGCTCGACAATAGAAGCTGCAAGACTCTGTACGAGGAACATGTACGCTCACACCTTGAGTATGCTCCACTTTCTTGGATTGCCTGCCCTCCTCATCTGCGACTTCTTGACATAATAGAGAACCGAGCAAGACGACTCATCTATCGTCTGGATCAGAGCCTTTAACACTGGAGGGATGTGGGTGGCCTTACTGTTATGTACAAGGCCAACATTATCAAAGTACCGCACTTGGCTCCACTCTGAGGACAGCGAGAAGTGAGCTTCTACACAACAAGACGGGCAGCAAACAGCAACTACACTCTGTAACTCCTATTGCTAAACATAATGAGGGCAAATTCCTGGGCCTTCACCTTGACAGCAGCCTGAAATTCAACACCCATATCCAACACATAACAAAGAAAGTGTCCAAAACTGTGGGGATCCTCTCTAAGATACGGTATTATGTACCACAATCAGCCCTACTCTATACTATTCACTCATCTGTCCCTACCTCACATATGCCATTTGTGCATGGGGATCAACAGCAATTACCCACCTAAAGCCAATAATAACCCAACAAAAAGCCGCAGTAAGAATTATCATGCAATCCAACGCTAGGCAACACTCCCCCCCCCACTCTTCAAAGACCTAAACCTACTCACTGTTCAGAACATCCATACTTACTACTTTGCTATCTACATTTATAGAACCATAAATTCCAACTTTAACCCTGAACTAAAACACTTTCTTGACAGTTGTGACAGGACCCATAGACATAATACCAGACACAAACATCTCTTTGACATTCCCCGTGTCCGACTAAATCTATACAAAAAATCAATGCGTATAAAAGGGCCTAAAATCTGGAACTCCCTTCCTGAAAACTCTAGAACTCCCTTCCTGAAAACTCTAGAACTCCCTTCCTGAAAACTCTAGAACTCCCTTCCTGAAAACTCTAGAACTGCAGACACAACCTCCATTTTCAAAAGCACTGTTAAAAAACATCTTATCTCACTTACGCACCCAACCGGTAGCTAACCACATGAAAACTACTTTATCTTGCACATATCCACAGCAAAATACACTTATTGATATCTGTGATTCCCCTTAATTTGCACATGACTAACCAAAATTCTAATACAACTATTGCTTCATAATTCTTAAGCTAGTCATAAGTTTCCCTAAGACACTCCAATATAGAAACGGTATTATGCCAATACATCACCTTTACCATTAATATATCAACTAATTGTTAAATTCTTAAACTAATTGTTAAATTCTTAAATGTTTGAATTTCAGTACCTCAATTTTGTAAACCTAGTTAATCACTACAATTACCTAACCTTACTATCAGTGTAATCATTGTGTCACTATTGAGTAAGACCTATCATAAGACTGCCTGAAAAGCCTAGGCATACCTAGGCATATTATTGGCCATCTTGTAATATCTACTTCATAAAATGTATGAATAATATAAGTACACCCCACTTTGTAATATTACCAGAAATAAAGTTGAATTTGAATTAGCATGACTTGAGTCTGGAAGATGTTCGCGCAGCATAGCGGCGTCAACGAAATAAAGACAGTTGATCAAATGAAATCGCTGTCCCACAGATGGCTCCAACTTCATCCTGTTCCCTATTTTTTTGTGTCATAACAATAAGAAGCCTTTAAAATGAGCAGATGTAGGTAACAGTTTTTAGCTTATACATAAAGTCAGGAACCCTTAACCTAACCTTGTAAAACCCTGTGTAAAGAGAGAGAGAGAGAGAGAGAGAGAGAGAGAGAGAGAGAGAGAGAGACAGAGAGAGAACCAATGAGAGTGAGTAGAATCCTGATAGCTCCTGATCGAAAGTACTTCACCTCAAGTGATTAAAGATTGTGATATATAAAAGCAAAATAAAATTAATGTTGTGTCGGCCTATTAACGATGTATCGGAAAATATTAATATGAGTGTGGAGCAGTGCGGTGTGGAAACCGTCTCTCGCTATCTAGCCTCACAGAATGTGAAATATATAGGGAGGTGAATCCAACACAGTCTTCTTATCACCACTGGTTCCTGGCAAAAATCAACCAACAGTGAGACCACAAAACATTTTTTCCCTCTCACCGAGGTCATCCTCAGATTTAGAAATATTCATTGTTCGTCGTAATTTCTGCTTAATTGTGAGTTCATTTGTACCATGCAGTAGTAAAATTCATTTGTCATTTTTTTTAAACCAAAATGTGACATATAATGAATATCTTTGCTATAATGAACTTATCGATTATTTGAGTTCCTCTGTATGACACATTTTTCAATCAATTTGCAGCAAACTGCTCCTGTAGTAGCCAAGGTGCCAGCAGGACGAGTGTTGGAGCAGCGACTGTCCGAGGCTGAGTGCGAGGCAGAGCTCACTGACACACATACACTGGTCAAGTTGCTAGAGCAAGCTCACAACATAAGTGCAAGTGTCATGAGCACACATCTACCATGGGGAGTCCCACACACTCACCACTCAACTCTCCTCCTGGTGCAGCAGGATCATGTCACTGGTGAGTAATTGAGGCTCAGGGTCGTACAAAGACGTTACTGGCCCGGTGGTCTGGTGGCTAGAGCTCTCGCTTCACACACGGAGGGCCCGGGTTCGATTCCCGGCGGGTAGAAACATTTCGACGTGTTTCTTTACACCTGTTGTCATGTTCACCTAGCAGCAAATAGGTACCTGGGTTGTTAGTCGACTGGTGTGGGTCGCATCCTGGGGGACAAGATTACTGCGCATGTCAGGTTGTCTCCCCCCACATGAAGATACATTCTGCTGTGCGGAAATCCTCGTAACAAATTGTTGAGGCCACAGCTCGTGGTGCACGCCTGGGCAGGTGTACGAGTATTCTCAACACCTGCGTATTATATCACCAATACCATATAATACCCACAAGTTCAAGAATTAGACATATGTGCAACAACTTAGTATCTTTATTTTGTAGATGTTTCGCCAACCAGTGGCTTTAACAATACAATACAGAGACCAAAAACAGAAGACTGAAGAGGTAGAAGATAATCAGTCCCTCAGCCTAGGAGCAGGTGTTTAGATGATGTGTATTATTACCTCAGCCTAGGAGCAGGTGTTTAGATGATGTGTATTATTACCTCAGCCTAGGAGCAGGTGTTTAGATGATGTGTATTATTAACACCTTGTATCTAGATGTTGGGAAAATGTTGTACCGCCTGCCGAGTCTGTAATTTCTCCTGACTTGAAAGGGGGCGTTAGTGTATATTATATTAATTTAAAGAGAATCATCATTGGCTTGGCAACCCTAGTTTTGAAGATTCTCACTATCCATCCTATCATTTTCCTAGCAGCTGTGATAGAGACAATGTTGTGATCTTTGAAAGTGAAATTCTCTGACATTATCACTCCCAGGTTCTTCACTTTACTTTGTCGCTTTATTGTGTTGTTGGAATTTGTTTTATACTCTGATACAGTTTTTATTTCCTCGAGTTTTCCATAGCGGAGTAATTGAATTTTGTCCTCATTGAACTTCATATTCTTTTCTGAGGCCCAGGTTAGATTAGATAAGTTTCGTTAGGAAACAGGACAAGTGTTTCCTGACACGGGTCTTAGTCAGATGATGACCCACCGTTGGAGCTTTTGGTCATCTGACCGAGGCCTTCCGCTGGCTTACCTGTCCACCCGTTTAAAACTTATGGTCATAGTTATAACCATTTGGTCTACTTCTGAGGCCCATTTGAAGGCTTGGTTAATGTCCACTTGGAGTGTCCTCAATAGAAAACACTTGTCATGCTAATTGTGGTATTGTCAGCAAAGGAAGACATGGTGCTATGGCTTACATATCTGTCTATATGAGACATGATGATGAGGAAAAGGGTGGGGGCGAGTACTGTACCTTGTGGAACAGAGCTTTTCACTGTAGCCGCCTCTGACTCTATTCTATTTACTATTACTCTTTGTATTCTATTGGTTAGGAAGTTAAAGATCCATCTACCCACTTTTCTCATTATTCCTTTATCACTCATTTTGTGCGCCATTACACCATGATCGCACTCGTCGAAGGCTTTCGCAAAGTCTGTGTATACCATATCTGCATTTTGTTTGTTCTCCAGTGCATCCAAGACCATGTCATAGTGGTTCAATAGTTGTGAGAGGCAGGAGCGACGTGCTTTAAACCCATGCTGCCCTGGGTTGTGCAATTGTTGGGTGTCCAGGTGCTTGGCGATCTTGCTTCTTAGAACCTTTTCAAAAAATTTTATGATGTAAAACGTTAGTGCTTTCGATCTGTAATTCTTCGCAATTGCTCTACTGCCGCCTTTGTGTCGTATTTTCAATACTTAAGTGTCGTGTATATTCTATACACGACACGCAGGCCTGGATTGCTTGCAATCTCTGTGGTCAATGGTCCCATGGTATTTGCTGGGAATTTAAACCAGTGACCACACTTGACATAAACTCAGAGAGATGTTTTTGGGTCTGCCCAAACGAGATACACCTGTATGAGAAAATTACACCTATATTAAAAGACAAGAACACCAATAAAAGATCCTTCTTGAAAGACGTCAGCATGGTATGATAGCTGGGAAAATAAGATAGGTGGTTTGGACGGGGCTGTCTTGGACGACAGTGCTCCTGAGGGTGCTAGTGTTGTTCTGGAGGACAGTGAACAAAGAGGAGTTATTGACCCTGGTGATGAAACAAGTAAAGACAACGATATTCAATTCAGAGGTACAAAATAGCGATACTGCTGGAGATGGAACAAAAGGGGATGATGTCTCAGGGAATAGTGTTGACACTTTACCAGCAAAACCTGGTGGAAGCACTGATGTTCATACAGGGGTGATAGGGGAGAAACAAAAAAAAAATGCACCAGCAGCGAACGCAGCTAAAATAAATCCTAGCAAACAGAATTCCAATCTATGCAAATTCTATGCCTTGGGTATCTGCAGGCATGATATATCTGGTAAAGCAGGTGGGACATGCACCTTTGACCATCCCCAAAAATGCCGCATCCACATGAAAACAGGAGAGTGCAACTTCCTCTCCTGTAACTTATTTCACCCAGAAATGTGTCACTCATCAATCCATGAAAGAAAATGCTACAACGCATACTGCCAGGCACATCATCTAAAGGGAACAAGAAGACACAGACCAGCCAGACTATGGGAAACAAAGGAGGGGAGCCACAACCTCTCCAGGGAAAGAGGATTTTTAGTGCCAGGATGGAAAAAACACTGACAAGAAATGGCAGTAATCTTACACCAACTGAAAACATTCCTGGAGCAGAGGCACAGTCATTGGCCTCCACTCAAGAACAACAGATATTTGAGCCGGCAAACATACCTGGAGTCTACCTGGAGAGAATTCCAGGGGTCAACGCCCCCGCGGCCCGGTCTGTGACCAGGCCTCCTGTTGGACCAGAGCCTGATCAACCAGGCTGTTACTGCTGGCCGCACGCAGTCCAACGTACGAACCACAGCCCGGCTGATCAGGTACCGACTTGGTCTAAAACCGTCAAAAAATAACAAAATTCCTTAAATCAAGGGACTGCTCACGGAGTCAAATGCAATGTTTGCAGCATTCACAGAAACCCACATAAAGGATCATTATGACAACGAAATGTGGATCCCAGGTTATAACCTATTCAGCTGCGACAGACTAAACAGGCAACAAGGGGGGGTTATCCTGTATGTCACAGAGTCACTTATATGTTCAGAACTACTAAACACCTCAAATGATGTAGTTGAAGTTTTGGCGGTAAAGATTGAAAACCAAAGCCTTGTCATTTTGGTTGTATACAAGCCTCCGGGTGCAACTTCCCAGCAATTCCAGGAGCAGCTTTTGAAAATTGACCACTGTCTGGAAAATCTCCCAACTCCTGCCCCAAACATCTTACTACTAGGAGATTTCAACTTGAGACAACTAAAATGGAGGAATGTAGCAAACAGTGTTTTAGCAGAGATCACCCCAGGAGGCAGCTCAGATGAAAATTCACACACACACGAACTATTAAATATCTGCGCCAAATTCACCTTAAACCAGCAAATATTAGAGTCTACAAGACCAGAAAATACGTTGAACCTCATCTTCACTAACAACGACGATCTGATACGTAATATAACCGTATCAAAGACAATACACTCAGATCACAACATAATAGAGGTACAGACATGTATGCACAGGGCTCATGACCAGGAAAATGTGATCAGTCAGGAAGGTCTCTTCACAAAATTCAATTTTAATAACAAAAACATACAATGGGATCAAGTCAACCGTGTCCTAAATGAAACAAGCTGGGAAGATATCCTAAACAACACGGATCCGAACAGTTGCCTAGAAAAAATTAACTCTGTGGTTCTTGAGATCTGCTCAAGACACATTCCATTAAGAAAAAGAAAGAGAAGATGATGTAAACTAGAAAGAGAGAGACGCTTCCTATACAGACGAAGGCAAAGAGTCACAAAGCTACCGAGAGAGGCCAATATATCTGAAATACGAAGGGAGGCACTGGTCATTGAAATTGCAAATATCGAACTTAAGCTGAAGGAATCTTACGGGAGACAAGAATCGCAGGAAGAACTAAATGCCATAAATGAAATTGAGAAAAACCCAAAATACTTCTTCTCTTATGCCAAATCTAAGGGATAAACAACATCCAGTATTGGGCTTCTGCCTAGGCGAGATGGGACATGCACAAATGACAGCCAAGAAATAAGTGAGATACTAAAGTCCCAGTACGACTCAGTGTTCAGTGAGCTGCTGCCCAGAATAAGGGTCGACAATCCAAATAAATTCTTTATAAATGAGACCCAAAATTTGGTCATCTCAAAAATCTCGGATATTATCCTAACTCCACAAGACTTGAAAAGGCAATAAATGACATGCCCATGCACTCTGCCCCAGGCCCAGACTCATAGAACTCCCTGTTCATCAAGAATTGCAAGAAGCCCCTGTCGTGTGCCTTCAGCATTCTATGGAGAGGGAGCATGGACACAGTGTCATCCCACACTCACTAAAAACAACAGACATAACCTCACTTTACAAAGGTGGAAGTAAAACAAGTGCAAAGAACTACAGACCGATAGCACTAACATCCCATATCATAAAAATCTTTGAGAGGGTTCTAAAAAGCAAGAACGCCAATCACCTAGATACCCATCAGTTACACAACCCAGGACAACACGGGTTTAGAGCATATCGCTCCTGCCTGTCCCAGCTACTGGACCTCTATGACAAAGTCCTGGATGCTATAGAGGATAAACAAAATACAGATGTAGTATACACAGACTATACAAAAGCTTTTGACAAGTGTGACCATGGAGTAATATCGCAAAAAATACGTGATAAAGGAATAAAAGGAAAAGTTGGTAGATGGATCTATAACTTTCTGACAAATAGAACACAAAGAGTAATAGTAAACAGAGTAAAGTCCGAGGCAGCTACGGTGAAAAGCTCTGTTCCACAAGGCACAGTACTCGCTCCCTTTCTATTCCTCACCCTCATTTCTGACATAGACAGAGATGTAAGCGGCTGACACCCGGATTGCAATGGCAGTGACTTCCATCGAAGACACTGCAAGACTCCAAGCAGACATCAACCAAATCTTCAAATGGGCCACTCAAAACAATATGATGTTCAATGAGGAGAAATTTCAACTACTCTGATATGGAAAACTTGAGGAAATTAAAAATATATCAGGGTATACGACAAACTCTAACCAAACAATATAGCAAAAAAGAAATGTGAAGGACCTGGGAGTGATAATGTCAGAGGATCTCGCATTCAAAGACCACAACAATGTATCTACCGCATCTTCTAGGGAAATGATAAGATGGATAATGCGAATCTTCAAAACTAGGAATGCCAAGCCCATGATGATTCTCTTCAAATCGCTTGTTCTCTTTAGGCTGGAATTCTGTTGTACACTAACTGCCCCCTTCAGGGCAGGCGAAATTGCTGACCTGGAGAATGTACAAAGAACTTTCACGGCACACTTAAGTACGATAAGGCACCTAAATTACTGGGAACGGTTGAAGGTCCTTGATCTGTATTCCCTGGAGCGCAGGCGAGAGAGATATGTGATAATATACACTTGGAAGGTCCTGGAGGGATTGGTAATAAACTTGAACACGAAAATCACTCCCTCTGAAAGCAAAAGACTCGGCAGGAGATCCAACATTCCCTCAATGAAAGGCAGGGGTGCCACGAGTACACTGAGAGACAACACAATATGTGTCCTGGGCCCAAGACTGTTCTATTGCCTCCCAGAATACATATGGGGGATTACCAATAGACCCCTGGCTGTCTTCAAGAAGGCAATGGACAGGCACCTAAAGTCAGTACCTGGCCAACCAGGCTGTGGTTCGTACGTCAATTTGCGTGCGACCAGCAGTAACAGCCTGGTTGATCAGACCCTGATCCACCAGGAGGCCTGGTCTCAGACCGAGCCACTGGGGCGTTGACCCCCGAAACCCTCTCCAGGTAAACTCCAGGTAGGTGTGTATTTTCAACACCTTGTACCTAGGTCGCTGGCGAAACCTTGGGAGATGAGGAGATTGAGGTAATTAGTCCCTCAGCCTGGAATAGGTGTGTTAGTCATCAGTGTTGATGAAAGTGCAGCAGATGCACAGGGAAGGAGCTTATATACTGCAGACATGCGAGGTGAAGCAGTTGGAGAAGGTGACACCGATGGAAAAATCTACAAATGGAAGAAGGTTATGCCGATATGTTAGGTGGATTATTCCAGCAATGACGCCGTCACTGGTGTCTGCAGTATATAAGCCACATCCGCGCATGTGCTCTACTTTTATCAAGATTGATGAACTGACTCGAGTCTGAGGGACTGATGATCTCGAACTCCTCATCTTCCACCGTTCTTCTCCGTAATGGACTGAAGAAACCACTGGCTAGCGAAACTTTTCCACAACAAAGAGACCCAAATGTTGCACAAGTGACTCAGTCTTCATCTAGTTGTAAACTGTTCTAAGCAGAGTATTATGAGTGTTGTTATTCTTGAGCAGTGATAATGTTTGTTAACACTGTGTTGTGCTCACAGGTTATCTGTAGTGCCGCCCTTGTGTCAGTCACTTCCTCACCGGAGGTTAACTTGTCCTCATGTTTCAAATCATTCGTCTCCCTCTCAATTCTTTATACAGTTATTTATATATGATCTCTTTCCCCCTCCCCTCAGCTTACTCTCCTGTGGTGAAGCTTCCTCTGTGGACGAGCTTCACAGTGTCTAGTGTGAATCAAGTTACTCGCGTCGCTCCCTGGATGAGTGACGTGAGGCTGGCACCAGAGCAGAGTGCCACCTGCTCCAGTTATCACACTGTTACTTCATATAATGTTACTGCGCGACCACTCTTCCCTCCTGGTATGTGGTCACCTCAAGCAAGTCACACCTTAACATACATGCTTAATATATATATCCACGACAAGCCACGGAGGGTGGAAATCTTTAGCTCAAGCACTTTCACATTTTTCAGCGCGTCATCAGGAGCTGTGCAATGTTGCACGGGGTGACACCAGCTCCAGCTTCTCTCCTCTCTGAGAGAAGTTGGAGCTGGTGTCACCCCACGCTTCGCTACTCTGAAATAACTTTCCCTCATTTCTTCAGTTCCTGTTCTTACAACATTGCACAGCTCCTGATAACGTACTGAGAAGTGTGAAAGTACTTGAACTAAAGATTTCCACCCCCGTGGCTTGTCTTGCATTGTTAAGATCACCTGCCTGCTATTGTATATATATATATATATATATATATATATATATATATATATATATATATATATATATATATATATATATATATATATATATCTTCTGCCCGTGTCTCTTAACAAGAATAATAATATTTTATTTTGACATAATACATGTATGTACAAAGTAGTATAATAGTTGGGTGTACATGTCAAAATCCCCTTTATATGCAGAGCATTTCGGGCAAACTTAAAATTAACTTAATATTAATAAGGCAATAACAGTACATATGGTCATTAGATGAGTTACAATGAATACAAGAGACTTGAGTATTCTAAGTCGTGCTATATGGCTTTAATAAGTCTTGTAGAGAAGACGTACAATTTTGATTATTAACCTTAGGCGGATACAATGGAGTGATCAATGGATCAGGAACTAATACTGTTCTATATTCCGTCAGAGGCACCAACTGTACCTCAACCGAACTCCTTCCTGCGGCACAAGAGCTTTAACAGTGGATCTGTTCTTACCCCTCTCAAAGCCTCTGACGGAATATAACACAGTATAAGTTCCTATTCCTTCCTAATAGAGGTCCGGGTAACCGGGGCGGTAGAGCGTCCAACTGTTAATTTATGGACCGCAATTTGAGCCTCTCGTCTACCTTTCTGTTTATTCATTGACAGTTATTTATTACAACTTAATTTGAGTCAATATATGTTGTGGAATACTGAATGTCTCTCTGCTCAACATGTACAAACAACAGATGCCAACTACGACCTATTTTTATTTTTTTAGCTAACATACATGTAAATGTAAATAACTCTTTTTACCTTATTCCTAGTATATATCCTTTATAGTACAATAACATATATTTCCTACAGTATATAATATTAAGGTATTAAAAGGACCCCAATGGAAATAAGTCACTCTGTCTGACTTTTTTGGGTTATCCTAGGTTCTCTACACATATGCTGCTATGTATGATAATATATGTAACTGAATTTGTGTATACCTAAATAAACTTACTTACTACAGCAGCCATATTCCACCAAGGTATACTGAAGCATGAGATGAATCACGTTCACCATCATTCATTCAATAGCTTGGCTGCAACACCTCTGTGACCTATTAACCATCACAAGAGATGACTGAGCACTTATTTCCTGCTGCTAGACACGTTTATAAATCACACTCTTCTTATTTCTCTTTCTTACCGCAGAGTTCAGCAGCGGGAGAGAGAACCATAACTTATCTTACCTGATCACCAACGCTGTCCCCTTCACCAGACAGCTGACACAACGCTGGCAGCAGCTTAGCACCTTTATTGGTATATGGATGCAAATGTATGGAACCTTGAACATTATCAGCGGGCCAGTCTTTGACTATGACGCCGACACTCTGGCTGATCATATGCTTAACCTCAGGTAATATTTCCGTGTTTTAAAGTAGGTGATACATACATGTATAAATAATTGTATCAAACATCTCCCATGTGGTATGTGGTGTTATTACACTGGGTGGTGAGGGTATCTGGTGTTATTACACTGGGTGGTGAGGGTATCTGGTGTTATTACACTGGGTGGTGAGGGTATCTGGTGTTATTACACTGGGTGGTGAGGGTATCTGGTGTTATTACACTGGGGGGTGAGGGTATCTGGTGTTATTATACTGGGTGGTGAGGGTATCTGGTGTTATTACACTGGGTGGGGAGAGTATCTGGTGTTATTACACTGGGTGGTGAGGTATCTGGTGTTATTACACTGGGTGGTGAGGGTATCTGGTGTTATTACACTGGATGGTGAGGTATCTGGTGTTATTAAACTGGATGGTGAGGGTATGTGGTGTTATTACACTGGGTGGTGAGGGTATCTGGTGTTATTACACTGGGTGGTGAGGGTATCTGGTGTTATTACACTGGATGGTGAGGTATCTGGTGTTATTACACTGGATGGTGAGGGTATGTGGTGTTATTACACTGGGTGGTGAGGGTATCTGGTGTTATTACACTGGGTGGTGAGGGTATCTGGTGTTATTACACTGGATGGTGAGGGTATCTGGTGTTATTACACTGGATGGTGAGGGTATCTGGTGTTATTACACTGGATGGTGAGGGTATCTGGTGTTATTACACTGGATGGTGAGGGTATTGGTGTTATTACACTGGATGGTGAGGGTATATGGTGTTATTATACTGGGTGGTGAGGGTATCTGGTGTTATTACACTGGATGGTGAGGGTATCTGGTGTTATTTTACACTGGGTGGTGAGGTATCTGGTGTTATTATACTGGATGGTGAGGGTATCCGGTGTTATTACACTGGGTGGTGAGGGTATCTGGTGTTATTACACTGGGTGGTAAAGGGGATCTGGTGTTATTAAATGGGTGGTGAGGGTATCTGGTGAAAACTGGGTGGTGAGGGGATCTGGTGTTATTACACTGGGTGGTAGGGTTTTGGTGTTATTACACTGGGTGGTGAGGGGTCTGGTGTTATTAAATGGGTGGTGAGGGTATCTGGGTTTTTACCCCCGGGGGGGGGAGGGGATCTGGTGTTATTACACTGGGTGGTGAGGGTATCGTGTTATTACACTGGGTGGTGAGGGTATCTGGTGTTATTACACTGGGTGGTGAGGGTATCTGGTGTTATTACACTGGGGGGGAAAGGGGGTATCTTTTTTATTACACTGGGTGGTGAGGGTATCTGGTGTTTTTTAAATGGATGGTGAGGGTATCTGGTGTTATTACACTGGGTGGTGAGGGGATATGGTGGTATTATACTGGGTGGTGGGTATTTGGTGTTATTAAATGGATGGTGAGGGGATCTGGGTTTTTTACACTGGGTGGTGAGGGGATCTGGTGTTATTACACTGGGTGGTGAGGGGATCTGGTGTTTTTCACTGGGTGGTGAAATTTTTCTGGTGTTATTACACTGGGGGGTGAGGTATCTGGTTTTTATTACACTTGGGGGGTTTTTGGGTATCTGGGTTTTTCCACTGGGGGGTGGGGTATCTGGTTTTATTACACTTGGGGTTTTTAGGGATCTGGTGTTATTACACTGGGTGGTGAGGGGATCTGGTGTTATTACACTGGGTTGGGGAATTTTTTTGGTGTTATTACACTGGGTGGTGAGGGGATCCGGGGTTATTTTTCTGGGTTGGGGAGGGGTTTGGTGTTATTACACTGGGTGGTGAGGGTATCTGGTGTTATTAAATGGGTGGGGGGGTATCTGGTGTTATTACACTGGGTGGTGAGGGTATCTGGTGTTATTACACTGGGTGGTGAGGGTATCTGGTGTTATTCACTGGGTGGTGAGGGTATCTGGTGTTATTACACTGGGTGGTAAAATTGTTCTTTTTATTAAATGGGGGGTTTAAAAAGGGTTTTGGGGGTTTATTAACCCCCCCCCGGTGGGTAAGGTATGGGGGTTAATTATTAAACTGTTAAAAGGGTAAAA
>WNWK01038772.1:0-17769 GCA_009830355.1 Cherax destructor
ATCCATTTTCCCAAAATCCCCCCCTTATTTTAACCAAAATAACCTTTGGGGAATTTACACATTCATATTCCCTCTTTTCCTTCCATAACAAAACCCTTTAAAACATTATTGAAAACCTTTCCCCCTTAGCTCTAACTCTCTCAGATACTCCTGTTAATCCCATTTATTTCCCCCGGGGCCCCTTTTCCCCCTTCAGTTTGTTTCTTTTTGGGGCCAGGACATCCAACTTCTTTTCATTCAAAAAAACCAATCATCTCTTTCTTATCATCCCACTACCCCCACGCACATTCAGACCCCATTTTTAAAAAAGTTTTTCTTTTCCCCTTTTTTAGTAGATTTGTACAGGAAAGGGGGGTTAAAAACCCATTCCCGGCCCCCTTAGTCGCCCCATAAAACCATGGCTTAGGAAAAAAAAGTTTTTTTTTCCCTTCCCCAGGCCCCAAAAAAAAAAAAAAGAAGGACAAAAAAAAAAAAAAAAATTTAGAAGTGAGGGATTTAATAAAATGTTTTTTCCCAGTTTTAGTGTCCCCCTAAAGTTAAGTAAAAGTAGCGGGGTATACCTGTTACCAAAACGTGTTTATAAAACAGAAATTTATTTATACTAGTGAAAAAAAATTTATTTATTTATACTAGTGACAGAAATTTATTTATACTAGTGAGACCTTTTTTATTAATTTGGCTTTTTGGTCTCCTTACTACAGGATGGATATAGATTCATTGGAGAACAAAAAAAAGAAGAATGTTAAAAAATTTTTTTACAGTATAAAAAATTTCCCCGAAAAAAAGATAGACTTAGAGCGTTGAATCTCCCTTTTTAAGGGTAGAATGAGGGAATATCATCGAGGGAAACAAGTGGATGATGGGCATAAACAAAGGAGATAAATAAAATACGGGATATCGAACCAAGTAAGAACCAGAAATAACGGTTTAAATTGGATTTTAGATTTAGAAAGGACATAAAAGTACTGGTTTTCGAACAGAGTTGTAGATCGTGGGAAACCCCGGTGGGGTGATAGGGGTTAGGACCTGGGTTGGCTTTTTAAAAAGGGTTGGACAAAATATGAGTGGGAGGGTGGTTTGATTTAGGTCGTGAGTACGGGGTAAATTCTTAGGAGTGGTGGTTTTGATAAGGACTTGCCTTGATGGGCCAGTGGCCCTCAGCAGTGTTCCTCCATTCTTATGTTTTATGTTAGTGGGCAGGAAAGGACCCCCAATGGCCGCAGGGGCTTGTTGCAGTGTTCCTCCTTTCTTATGTTCTTATGTACTGGCAGGTCCTTCACAATCCTCCCTCTAACAGAATATTTGCCCCAACCGACCCTGTGGTTTGGGCCGCTTGTTTTTTATTATAAGAAAAATAAGAAAGGGGGAAACACTGCACCCAGGCCAGGGGGCCCATATGGCAGTCCTTCCATTCCTCCCATAACGGTATTTGTTCAACCAATTTTCAATCTACCCAAGAAATAAGCTTTGATAATTTTATTTACTCATGTGCATTCCCACTAAATCCAACCCTCACTCATGAATTTATCCAACCTAAATTGAAACTACCCAAGGTCCTTGCTCCAATAACCCTACTAGGCAGACTGTTCCACTCATCAACTACCCTATTTCCAAACCAATACTTTCCTATATCCTTTCTAAATCTGAACTTATCTAACTTGAATCCATTGTTGGGTTCTCTCATGGAGAGATACCCTCAAGACCTTATTTATATCCCCTTGTTAATACCCATTTTCCACTTTTAAACCTCGATCATGTCTCCCTCATTCTACGTCTTACAAGTGAATGTAATTTAACCCATTAACTGTCCAAACGTATATGTCGTGCCGATTAGGTAAAACTGGTAAATTAGCAAGAACTCATCTCAAATTAAGTCCTTTCTAAAAATTTCTCTTATACGTTTAAACATATATTTTTTTCATTTATGTTAATGCAAGAATTTATAATTTTGTACCAAGAGAAACTTTGAAAACCTACCTAACCTTATTATAACAAGCTCAATTTAATTTAGCCTAACCCAACTAAATATATTTTAGATACGTTAACATTAATTTAATATTAAACAAACACAATGAAATATATTTTTTTCGTTATGTTCAGAATGATTTTGGCGAAATTATTGCATACACAAATTTTCACTTGTCTTATATGGCAAGGTGAGCGTTGCTATTTAAGCCAAAATCGCAAGATTTACCTAATCGGCACGACATATATATACGTTTTTACCGCTAGCGCTCCGACCTTGATTTTCCCTATAAGAAAGCATGTAAAAAATACGTATATATACGTTCGGAGCGGTAGCGGTAAAAACATATATATATCTTTGGACAGTTAATGGTTAAGGGTCTTCAATCTTTCTTCGTAAGGAAGATTTCAATTATGTAATAATTTAGTCATTCTACGCTGAATGTTTTCTAACAATTTATGTCCATTCTGTAATATGGAGACCAAAACTGAGCTGCGTAATCTAGGTGAGGCCTTATTAATGATGTATAAAGCTGTAATATAACCTCTGGACTTCTGTTGCTAACACTTCTTGATATAAATCCCAGTAATCTATTTGCCTTATTATGTACGCTTAGGCATTGCTGTCTTGGTTTAAGGTTGCTGCTTACCATCACCCCCAAGTCCTTCTCGCAATCTGTATGGCTAAGTTCAACGGTATTTAACTTATAAGTGCTTGGGTTATGGACACTCGAGCTTCAGAACCTTGCATTTATCTACATTGAACTCTCTGCCACTTTTCTGACTACGAATTAAGTTTGTCTAAATCTTCCTGAAGTTCTATGACATCTATGTATGAATCAATTATCCTACCTATCTTCGTGTCGTCGGCGAACTTGCTCATATCACTAGTAATTCCCTCGTCAAGGTCATTGATATATATTATAAATAACAACGGGCCTAAGACTGATCCCTGTGGAACACCACTTGTTACAAGTCCCCATTCGGATTTAACCCCATTTATGCCACTCTCTGCTTCCTATTGGTGAGCCATGACTCGATCCATGACAGCACTTTTCCCCAATGCCATGAGCTGCCACTTTCTTTAACAGTCTCTGGTGCGGTACTCTATCAAAAGCCTTTACTAAAGTCTAAATAAACAATATCGAATTCTTTATCGTGATCAACAGCCTCAAAAGCTTTACTGAAGAAGTAATAAATTAGATAGGCAGGAATGGCCCTCGTGAATCCATGCTGAGTATCATTAATCAAATATGGTTATCTAGATGGTTTCTAATAATATTAGCTATAATTGACTCTAGCAATTTCTCTACATTGAGGTCAGGCTTATTGGGCGGTAATTTGAGGTAGTGACTTGTCCCTGCTTTAAAAATAGGAATTACTTTAGCCATCTTCCACATATCAGACACGACACCTGTTTGAAGAGATAAATTAAAAATGTTAGATAATGGTTCACAGAGTTCCATTTTGCATTCCTTAAGAACCCTTGCAAAATGCTCATCAGGACCAGCGATTTATTTTGTTTCTGTCGGTCTAGTTGTTTCATAACCATTTGCTAGTGACTGTGGTATTACATAATTTATCTTCTTCTGGGCCTCTGTAAAATTAATTACTGGGATAATATTAGTGTCTTCCTGTGTGAAAACCGAGAGAAAATAATTATTAAAACTTGAGCACATATCATTCTCCTTGTCAGTAAGATGCCCAGAGTTATTTTAAGGGGACCTATCTTATCCCTAACTTTTGTTCTATAAACCTGGAAAAACTTTTTGGGTTAGTTTTTGAATCCTAGCAACTTTAATTTCATAGTCCTGTTTAGCTATTCTTATCCCCTTTTAACGTCCCTCTTAATGTCAGTATACTGATTTATAAGATGACCCTCACCTCTTTTATGCACATATAAATTCCTTTCTTCTGCCCTAAAAGATACTTGAGCCTATTATTCATCCATTTTGGGTCATTTCTATTTGATCTAATTTCTTTATATGGGATAAATGTTCTTTGGGCAGCCTGTATAGTGTTAAGGAAACTGTCATATTGATACTCTCTTCGCTCACCCCAGTCCACAGTTGACAAGTGTTCTCTAAGTCCATTATAATCTGCTAGGAAATCTGGGACCGTTGCTGAATTATCCCTATCATACATCCATTCAATGCTGTGGTGCTGAGTCGAGTTCCTTTGTAATTTCTAAATTATTAACAAGGGTTTCTTGCTTGCCAGAACCAAGTCAAGTAGGTTATTTCCCTTGTAGGTTCTGTCACAAGCTGCTTCAAAAGCAATCTGAACTACTTCTAAAAAGTCGTTAGATTCTAAATTCCCTGTCAAGAAATTCCAATTAATCTGACTAAAGTTAAAGTCCCCTAGAATTACTACGTTATCGTGCTTGTGGCCTTAACAATTTCTCTCAAAGTAGTCTCTCTTGTTCCCTATCTAAGTTTGGAGGACAGTAAATCACGCCTAAAATCAATTTTTCACACCCTCTGAATATTCTATCCAGACAGACTCTGTATGTGTTATTTCAGACTTTATACCGTTTTTTATGCAACAATTTAAATGATCACGGACATAGAGTGCAACCCCACCCCTTCTCGATACTTCTGTCTACTTGGAACAATTTAAAACCCTGAATTTGACATTGGCAGGCATATCCCGATTTTTCATATTAAACCATGTCTCGTTGCAAAAACATCAATATTACCGTACTTGCAACTAATCTCAACTCGTCCATCTTATTCCTAGCACTACGATTATTGGTGTAATATACATTTAAAGACCCTCCTTTCTCTTTACCCTTCCTGCTCATTTCTGTTTTTCCACTATACCTATTACTGTCCTTGTCACCTAGTGCCACTGGGTTTCCAATACCACCTTATTCTGCCAATTACTAGTTCCCAGAATTTATAACATTATTACACTGGGACTTCACTGTTTTCCCCCACTAACTAACAGCTCCCTCCACTGCAGTTGCCAGTGCCCCCACCCCATACCTAGATAAGTGAACCCCATCCTGGCATACATGTCATTTCTGCCATTGAAGGGTCCCAGTTGTCAATGAATGTTATCTGCATTTTTCTTAGTATTTGTCCACCACAATTGACCCAATTGCCCTGGACACCATTTATTTCCAACTCCTCCTTGGCAAAATACCACATATGACAGGTTCCACCCTTCTTCCTAATTATGTCTATTCTGACCTATAGCTGCTAATCAGCTCCTCACTCTACGTCTGCCAACATGCGTTGCCTCCGCACTGAGACAGATAATAGGATTGCTCCCATTCCTCTCATGTTTGTCGTCCAGATGGCTAATATCCTTCATCCCAGCCCCAGGATAACACACCCCTTGCCCCCCTATTCCCATCCAAGACAAAATTCCTATCCATAAACTTAATCACTATCCCCAACTAAAACAATGTTCTTACCTCGACTGGCGGTGTGCATGGCGTTCTCGATGGTCTTTGTAGAGATGGTCTTGCTGGGATGTTTCACATTTGTCTGATAACAAGGGAAAAAAAGTTGCTGGTTTTCACCGTCTCCTGGACCTTCTTCAACTTCAACCGTCCCTTCAGATTGACTAGCATCCATTCGTTGGTCTGATCATCGCGACATTGTTCCCGGGGGTAATCCTTGCATATCTCAAGCGTTGAATCTCTCTTCTAGCTTCCTTAATTCCGCCTTCATTTGGAGATATAGCTGCTCATAGTCGAGGGAAACCATCATCCCTCTCAGGTAGCTAATAACGGAAGCACAGTAGAAAAGTCTTCACCGGCGAAGATGGTTCAGTCCATAGAGAGTACACAAGACAGTCTTCACTGAGAGAGTACACAAGACAACCTAATTTTCAATGCTACCAAGAAAAAGCTTTGATAATTCTATTTACTCATGTGTAAGTCCTCAAATCAACCCTTCTCACTCATGAATTTATCACCTAAATTTGAAACTACCCAAGGTCCTATCTTCAATAACCCTACTAGGCAGACTGTTCCACTCATCAACTACTCTTATTTCCAAACCAATACTTTCCTATATCCTTTCTAAATCTAAACTTATCTAAGACAAATGTGCAACATCTGGGTGTCTTTATTGTAAAGGTTTCGCCATCCAGTGGCTTTACCAATACAAATTCTAGGACATTGTTTGAAGACAGTAGAACTATATACAAAAGATGAGGTAATCAGTCTCTTGGCCTTGGAATGGTGTGAACAGCACCGAAGTCGTGGAGTTTGTGGAGCAGATTCAAGGAGGCTGGCGCTTATTTACTAACGTCAGGTGAAAGGGACATGTAGCAGACGAGGGCATAGTCACTGGTAGGCGGGATTCCCGTAGAAGTAGGTCATCCCAAAGAGATGGGTTAGTTGTAGTAGTAGTGTCATTGCTGTGAAGGTTATGTACAGATCCTCAGAATCAAGATTCCATGATGTTGCAGTGTCTGACAAGTTGATTCTGAGGACCTGTACATAACCTTCACGGCAACGACAACTACTACTACAACTAACTTATCTCTTTGGGTATGACCTACTTCTACTGGGGTATCCCGCCTACCAGTGACTATGCCCTCATCTGCTACACGTCCCTTTCCACCTTATGTTAGTATACAGTGGTCCCTCGGTTTTCGTGTTTAATCCGTTCCTGAGGGATGCACTAAAACTGAAACACACGAAAACTGAAACTATTTTCCCCATAAGAAATAATGGAAATTCAATTAATCCATTCCAGAAACCCAGAAGTTTGGAACAAAAAAAATTTGGGGGCCTTAAAGATAGATTTACATGCACAAATGAATGAAATGAATGTGACACTTACCTTTATTGAAGACTGATGTTGCTGGATGGAAGAGAGGAAGGAGGGCAGAGGGAAGAGACCCTATTTTTTGGAAGGGGAATCTCCCTCCATAAGGACTCTAGGTACCAAGTTCTCATGTGGGGGTCACTTCCCTTCTTTGTCTTTTAATCCCACTAGGATCAGCTTGAGAGTCACTGCACACCTGTGGCACTAAATATCTCTCCAGAGACCTCTGTGTCTGGCGGCTCTTTAAATGTCCCTAAAATGGGACATGGCATTGTCATTGTAAAAGCAGCCAGCACGGATTGCAACATCTTTCTCAGGGGTGTTCCTCCACAAATGAATGCACGTTACCCACATTGCACAAATCTCCCTAATCATTGAAGAAGTAGATGAATGGTTCAAGAACCGACAAGTTATAATTGAACATATGCAACATTTGGGTTCTTATTGAGGAACGTTTGCCACACAGTGGCTTCATCAGTCCAAACAGGTAGAAGGGTAGGAGAGGGAGTTTGAGGACAGTCCCTCGGCTGAGTCGAGTGTTCAGTCCATCAACTTGTGAAGTGCAGCACAGGCCAGAGGTGGCTTATATGCTGTGTCAGGAGAGGTGAAGCAGGAGGAGGCGGGGTCATAGAGGTACCATCCACTATTCAAAGTAGGTCCCAAGCTGTTGCAACAGCTTGGGATCTTGATACAAACAAATTCTTCAACACTTGTCCAACCTTTGGACGAGACCTACTTCGAATAGTGGATGGTACCACTATGACCCCGCCTCCTCCTGCTTCACCTCACCAGATTACAGCATATAAGCCACCTCTACAGCCTTGTGCTGCACTTCTAACAAGATTGATGGACTGAACATCGACTCAGCTGAGGGACTGATTACTCAAACTCCTCCTCTCCTTACACCTTTCTATTTTGTTTTGGGACTGATGAAGCCACTGGGTGAAAATTTCTCAATAAAGATACCCAAGTGTTCATAGTGTCTAATTTATAACTTGTCAGTTCTCTGAACTATTCATCTACATCCTGTCTGATACAGCAAAAGCTTGGGATCTTGATACAAACGAATTCTTCAACACTTGTCCAACCTTTGACGAAGACCTACTTTGAATAGTGGATGGTACCACTATGACCCCGCCTCCTCCTGCTTCACCTCACCTGATTACAGCATATAAGCCACCTCTACGGCCTTGTGCTGCACTTCTAACAAGATTGATGGACTGAACACAACGACTCCAGGCCGAGGGACTGATTACTTCAAACTCCTCCTCTCCTTACATCTTTCTACTTTGTATTGGACTGATGAAGCCACTCTGTGGCGAAACGTTTCCTCAATAAAGATACCCAAGTGTTGCATATGTGTCTAATTTATAATCTCTGAAGAAGGCACCTTACATCTCTCTTCCTGCACTGAAGCAATTTCCTGAGTTGTCGTTTGATGTTGTTGCAGCTCAAGCTCTTGCAGCTCTTTCGTGGTTAGATCTTCATTGTGGTCCTCCACCAACTCTTCCACATCTTCGCCACTCACCTCCAACCCTTTGCAATTCCCCAATGCCACAATACTTTCCACAACTTCCATAGGCTTCTCAGGGTCAGCCCCAAACCCTTCAAAATCCCTCTCTGGGACACAATCTGGCCACAACTTTCTCCAAGTCACTCCCTGCCAAGCTTTATCTATAAGGCCTATGCAATGGAAGTTATTGAAGTGATCCTTCCAGAACTCTTTTAGGGTCAATTTAGTGTCATTGGTCACATCAAAGCACCTTTGAAACATTGCTTTGGTGTACAGTTTTTTGAAGTTTGTAATGACCTGCTGGTCCATGGGCTGGATGAGAGGAGTGGTGTTAGGAGGCAAGAACTTCACTGTTACAAATTTGAAATCCTTAGACATTTGGTCTTCCAAGTCTTGATGATGACCAGGATCATTGTCCATTACCAGGAGGCACTTAAGTGGCAATTTATTGTCCAATAGATATTTCTTCACACTGGGGCCAAACACTTGATTAAACCATTCCAGGAAAATTTCCCTAGTGACCCATGCCTTAGTATTAGACTTCCAAAACACACACAATTTACTCTTGTCAACACTGTAGTTCTTGAACACACTGGGATTTTCAGAGTGATACTCCAGTAAAGGCTTCACTTTGAAATCCCCACTAGCGTTACCACACAACATTAGAGTTAGTCTGTCTTTCATAGGCTTGTGTTTTCACATTGCCTTTTCCTCCTGCGTGATGTAGGTCCTCCTTGGCATATTCTTCCAAAAGAGGCCTGTTTTGTCACAAACACTTGTTGGGGTTTGAAATTTTCAGCCTCTACATATTTTTTAAAGTCGCGCACAAATTTTTCAGCCCCATGTTTATCTGAACTGGCACCCTCACCATGCCTTACAACACTGTGTATGCCAGTTCGCTTCTTAAATTTTTCGAACCAGCCTTTGCTGGCCTTAAATTCATCATCATTATCACTGGTTCCAGGCATTTTCTTGACAAGATCAGTATGCAACTGCCTTGCTTTTTCACTTATGATTGATTGCACAACACTCACCTGCTAGCAGTTTTTGGTTTATCCACAGCAACAACAATTTCTTCATATTTTCTATTGTTTGTGATCTCTTGTTTCGTTATTGTATTCACCCCTTTCGCAACATTAGCTTCAGTGATTACTTTTCTCTTATACACAATGGAACCAATGGTTGTTGGGGCTTTCTTGTATATCCTGGCGAGCTCAGCAATACATACACCACTATCATATTTTTCTATTATTTCTTTCTTCAGTTCTATGGTGTTCCTCACTTTCTTTACCAAAGAATTGGCACTAGGAGCTTTCTTTGGGCCTATGGTAGCTTATTTAGTAGTCACACACAATAATCAAGGCCCAAAAACAATGAATTGTTAATAAATGTTTTGTATAAACGCCTTTTGAACAGGCCAATTAACTTTGTCCACCAGCCAACTGGGTCCTTTAAACCACAATGAAGTATTTACAAATTTTGCATAAGTCAACCCACGAGACAAGAAGTCAGGTGGATTCTCTGCCCCTGGTATATGATTAAAGGTTAACTTATGCTGGCCCAGACTATTATATTTCTCTTGCATCTGGTTAATTTCTGCCACTCTATTTTGTAGGTACACGATCTTGTTGTTCCCATTGCGGATTCACTGCAAGGATACCTCATTATCAGACCAAATTATGGTGTTCGCTAATATTTATCTCCAACAATTTACGCGGTATATAATCAGCTAATTTGACACACACAAATGGCTATTAATTCCAACTGAGGTAAGGTACATGATTTAATTGGAGCCACTTTAGCTTTAGACATGACAAGATAAATATCTTTATCACATTGAAAATAAGCGACTGCGCCATACGCCAATTTAGAAGCATCACAAAAAAATGTGGAGTATATGATTCCCTTCTTGAGCTGCCACCCGGCGCGGGAACTCCAACATTGGAATTTTCTCATAATCACCAATTAATTCTTCCCACCTGTTAACAAATTCCTCAGGTAGGGTTTCATCCCAAGCACACTTTTGCTTCCATGCCTCTTGTAACCGGTCATAATGACGGGGAGTCATCAATCAAGTTTCACAAAGGGAAAAATGATCCCAATAGTAATGGTTACAACCCATCCACTAAAAAGGGTTATGTTGGCACATATCAGGTGACAGGGACCAGTAATAGTGGTTCATCACAACAAGACAGGAAGAATAAACACCCCAGTAAGAGTAACCCGGGGGGTAAAATGTCGAGCCAAGAGAGGAGAGATGGTCTCTTCTGTAATGAAACCCATCTCTCTAAACTTTGTGTTACTTATAATTCTTGGGAGGCGAAAGTGAAGAGATTGGATGAACTGGACTGGTGTATTCGATGTCTTGGTAATCATAATGTGAGGGATTGCCAGACCAAACTGAATAATTGTCACCAATGCAATAAGTGAAGGCACCACATAGTGATGTGTAAGAGCGGGTGTAATCCTAGTAATGGTAAGGATAATCACTCAGACACTACGGTGGCGCCCGTAAAACTTGCAGCTAACGTTCATAATGGTTTAACTGAAGTTGCATTACCTGTGCTGGACATGAGAATTAAAGATAAATGGCGTAAATCCAAGAGAGTAACAGCGTTGTTAGATCAGGGATCTCAACGTACTTTCATAAAACGATGTTGCCTTAATTGGATGAAAGTACGAAGGGGATATCCTACCACATTTAAATTATCGGGTTTTCTCTCAGATAAAAGGGCCCAGTCGTATGACACAGTTTATATAAACGTCAGGCTGGGCAGAGAGAAGACTCAAGTTAATGCAGTAGTCTTGGACAGACTACCGGAGAAGCTCTCCACTGTGGGTCTTAATGCCACCACGCAGAGACTCTCACAGAATAATGTGAAACTGGCACCCTCCGTAGTAAACAATGACTTGGTGGGACCAATAAGTGTTTTGATGGACAGTGACTATTATGCCACCTTCGTAAAGGGTATGACGAAGAAATGTGGTGTCACTCTTCTCAACACTGGGGCAGGCCATGTAATATATGGCAGGCTTCCTCGCAGTAATGATTAGATTTAGATTTTGCCACCAAAGTGGCTAGTTTATTGTGCACCCCATATCCATCCTGTGGACGGTAGCGCAAGAGCATATGGATACACAAAAGGCCTAGGCACTAGGCCCCAAAGGGGTTAACAATTGTACATTTGGGTTTATATCTACATTTCAATTATCTGTTACAAGCAGGTATCTTATTTCATGAATAAGATATCTTGACATGTCACATAGGTTATTATATTGTCTATCTCTATATTCCTCAATAAGTGCACAATTAAGCACATAGTGTTCAAGACAGTGACCATATGTCTGATCACATAATTTGCATTTAGTTTGATCATCATCTGTGTCTCCCAAACGGTCAGAAGTACCTGTAGCCAAGCCTAAGCCTGGCCACTACAACATCAGTCAGTCTGTTCACATTGCAAGTTTCTCCACATTTACCCATCTGTGCTAGCATTATCATGAGCACAGATAGGCATGTTCATGGAAATTAATTTGGATTTATATCTACAGTTCACTTATCTGTTACAAGCAAATTTAGGAAATTTGCTTTTACAGGCGCCACCGTAGTGTCAGGGTGATTATCCTTACCATTACTAGGATTACACCCGCTCTTACACATCACTATGTGGTGCCTGCCATTATTGCATTGGTGACAATTATTCAGTTTGGTCTGGCAATCCCTCACATTATGATTACCAAGACTTCGAATACACCAGTCCAGTTCATCCAATCTCTTCACTTTCGCATCCCAAGAATTATAAGTAACACAAAGTTTAGAGAGATGGGTTTCATTACAGAAGAGACAATCTCTCCTCTCTTGGCTCGACAGTTTACCCCCAGGGTTACTCTTACTGGGGTGTTTATTCTTCCTGTCTTGTTGTGATGAACCACTATTACTGGTCCCTGTCACCTGATATGTGCCAACATAACCCTTTTTAGTGGATGAGTTGTAACCATTACTATTGGGATCATTTTTCCCTTTGTGAAACTTGATTGATGACTCCCCGTCATTATGACCAGTTAAAATCTCTAGTTGTGTTGATGCATGCAGGGGATGAGATGAAAAGCTGTATGCCACGTGCCTGAAGGCTGGCTGCCTTGGATCAACATCTAGCGAGAGCTGGACGCCAAGGTATTGGACCAGTGTTGTACGGTCGGTTAAGCACTGTGTACCTTGTGACCAGGTTTGTAGGTTCGAGTCTCCTTCGGCCAGATATCAGTTTTTGTGAATATTTCACCTGTTCTTTCGAATTTCTAGCATTGTTATAATCTCTAGTTGTGTCGATGCATGCAGGGGATGAGATGAAAAGCTGTATGCCACCTGCTTGAAGGCTGGCTTCCTTGGATCAATGTCTAGCGAGAGCTGGACGCCAAGGAATTGGACAAGTGTGGTGCTTTCGGTTAAGCACTGCATACCTTGTGACAAGGTTCGTAGGTTCGAGTCTCCTTCGGCCAGAGATCAGTGTTTGTGAATATTTCGCCTGTTCTTGTGAATTCCTAGCATTGTTAAAATCTCTAGTTGTGTCAATGCATGCAGGGGATGAGATGAAAAGCTGTATGCCACCTGCCTGAAGGCTGGCTGCCTTGGATCAACATCTAGCGAGAGCCAGACGCTATTGCGACCCCAGAATGGGCCACAATGTATATACATGTTGATATGATGTATTATATATATTTCCATTTTCTATAATTTTATATTGCTGATATTTTCGATAATAGCTATTTACCGGGGTCCCAGACTATTCAACATCTTACCAAAAGATATCCGAAACACGGCTGGAACCAGTGTAGAAGCCTTCAAGAGGAAACTGGACAAATATCTTCACCAGGTGCCAGATCAACCAGGCTGTGATGGATATGTGGGGCAGCGGGCCTCCAGCAGCAACAGCCTGGTTGACCAGGCAAGCACCAGACGAGCCTGGCCCATGGCCGGGCTCAGAGAGTAGATACTCTCAAAACTTCAAAGATATATCAAAGGTAGCTATTTTAGTAGATTGGATGTAACCTGTACACTATTGTGCTCATTATACGAGAATGTTGAGTAGCTGCTTTTTTGGTTGGCAAACTACCTCACTAACAAGCGCTTTGCTTGTTATACTGCCGGCTTTCTGGAGTTGCTGGGCAGCAGCCATGCAAGTCACGTGATCACACCTGTGGGAGGCGACTGCCCCCCTTCATCGTTCTCTTTTCCCTGCTGACTATCGTTGGAGAAAGACCTGGCTCTTGTCTCTGCTTGTTTTCTCGTGGTGTACAAGTGACATGCAGTGTTGATGACCCTCGTGTAGTGACTGGTGGTGTATAAGTAACATGAAGCATTGATGACCCTCGTGTAGTGACTGGTGGTGTACAAGTGACATGAAGCATTGGTGACCCTTGTGTAGTGACTGGTGGTGTACAAGTGACATGCAGCATTGATGACCCTCATGTAGTGACTGGTGGTGTACAAGTGACATGAAGCATTGATGACCCTCGTGTAGTGACTGGTGGTGTACAAGTGACATGCAGCATTGATGACCCTCGTGTAGTGACTGGTGGTGTACAAGTGACATGCAACATTGATGATATAGAAACTTGTTTGGACTGCCTCCTTGTAAGTTGCACTCTGGGCAAGCACTGTTGACACCGACACTCTGAGACACTTCTCTCAGACTTACAAGTGGCTATGGTACAAATTTCTATCTAATTGCAGTAAGGGGAATCCCACGCTGCCTACACAATACTGGAAGGGGGATTACTTACTTGAAAGAAAAGGGTGGGTATGTGTCCTGGTCTTCCTTATATATAACCCCTCCTAACACCATGTGCAGTGGAGAAACTTTGTCTGCAAAAGATGGGGTAATTAGTGTCCTGCCTGCACCTCAGAGTTCCCTGGTTACTGGGATGTCCCTTGAGTAATATATGCAGTAAGTAACACTAGCTTCCAGACTGAACTTAAGAGACGACGCTGGTACATACCTACACAAAGGCGTCCGTCTGCTTAAGACCCACAGATAACTTCACTAACGTTTCCCCCAGAAAACTGGCCAGATACTAAGAGAAAGAAAGCCTAGTCTTACTGTAATGGGTCTGGATGGAGGCAGATTTCCACGGTACTTCGGGATCTCCTCCAGGGCCCCAGGACAGATGTTGGGTCATGTGGGGGGTGCTGCTTAATCTCAGCACGTCTTGTTCTGTCGAGGTCTGGTCTGGTAGGAACGTAGTTCACAATTTCTGACCACCACACTGCCTAGATTCAAGTGTGGGCTGCCAGTTGTCTCTAGCTAACATAATCTAATGCTTGCCTATTCAGGCCTATAACTACCTATATTAGGGTGCTAGAGCTACAGTATTAATACCTAACGTTGCCTTAATAATCCTAATATTAGTTTCTATCTGTACAAACTTGCCTAGGTGTTCCTAGGTGGATAAATCTATCAATTAAAATATACACAATAGTCACCTTCAAAAGCTGGAGTGTGTAGTTATTTTGGTTGGGAGTGTGGGTTTATAAACTCCGAGGGCCGATCCAAGGTATGTAAGGCTTCTAACGGCTCACTTACCCTGTGGAACCTTTAGTGACTAAAAAAGTTTCCACATCCTCCTGCCAGCGAAGGTAGACGATAAGTCTACGTCAAGTTCACCTTCGCAAGCCCTTACGGCGGGCCCTGGACACGAGTGCTGTCCGGCCACTCTCGTCGAGCAGACTCTGGTTTAACTCCGACTGTCCAGTTTCCGCCATGTGGATTGCTGGGGGTGTAAACTTATGGGTTCCGGTGATCTTAACACCCTTCCCTTTAACTTTAATGTCTTTCGCATGTCTAGCCTTGTCTGAGCAGCTTTGTACTTTCCCACCCAGTGGCCTATATACCCCGGTAGCCCTTCTTCCCACTGATACAAGGTTCTGGTTTAATGACAACCATCTCCTCTTTAGGTACCCCATTAAAGCGCCCCCAGGTGGCTAATGTTCGTCACTTCCTACTTGGTTTGGCTTACCTAGGTGTTCAGTGTGCACTAACATTCATTATCACTACTCCCAGCTATCGGGTGTGAGCTTCCTCCCTGGCGTTGCAGGGAATTCATTAGAATTCTGCCACCGATGATATATCCTGCTGGGGATCTGTATAAACCAATTCCTTCCTTAACAGTCCGCGTGTAGACAGGAAGTCATCTAGATAGTTAGCTCCCACCAGTATACTCACATTTCTGACTGTGCCGTGGTAATGTCCTGGTCTGCCAGCTCACACCCAGGTCTTTTCAATCGCTTGGTTGCTGCTGCAAGACCTCTTGTCGTAATAGCTGCAGGTAACTTGTATTTACTACCAAAGCTGTAATATCTCTGCGATGTCCTCCCAATTTAACAGTGACATCCACAAATCATAAGACTTGGGCAGGCCCTGACTTATAACCCTCCAATGTCGCATTAAATTTGTAGGTGGCTCTCAACTTTAACTTAGCCACCAACTTCTCTGTTATCATGGACACTTGTGCCCCTGAGTCGAAGAATAATCGGGTTGTTTCGGATCTGTTCCCGTTCACAACCCCTGCAATGACTGTAGGTAGGGCAGCAGCTCGTGTCTCACTCAGATTAGAGACTTTGCCCACACTAATCCTGGTACCACTTCAGGCTCAGACCCCCTTCTATCTCTACTGGAGAAACATCCCTACTAGCCTGGGGTTCCCTTAAATTGTTGTGACATAGTGCAGTATGGTGCTTACCTTTCCGGAATTATAGCACTTGAAAGATGTGACTGGCAATCTTCTGCCTCATGTCTTCCACAACACCTTAAGCATCGCTGCAACTCCTTTAGTCTCTGCCGCCTACGTCTCAGTGTTGCATACCTAGAGCAACTCGTGCTAGTGTTTCCCTTCGCAGAACACGCATATTCTGGACGAATGCTTGAGGGTCTGCTTAGAGGTCCTTGTCTTAGACTCTTCTTGGCTATAGTACACCCCAACGTTAGTGTTATGAGCTTTAAATTGATCTCTCGAATTTTCTGAGCGGTCAAACGATTTCACCTTGTCGGGCAATCTTTCCCTACCTCAAGCGAGAAATGAGTCCTCCCAACCTTCCATAATTTGTTGTACAGTGGACCCCCGGTAACGTTCTTAATCCGTTCCAGGAGCTAGAGCTTTAACCGAAAAACGTTATCTGAAACCATATTTCCCATAAGAAATAATGTAAATACAATTAAGTTACAGACATCCAAAAATATTCACAAAAAATTAATTTTTAAAGAATAACTATAGTTTTACATACAGAAAACACACAAATACTACATACAATTTAAAATTTATAAATAAATTATAAAATAAACATTTAAAATAACATTTACTTACTTTTATTGAAGACACTTGCTGGCATCTTTAAGACTGGGAGGAGGAGTGAGGGAGTGCTTAGTTTTTGGAAGGGGAATCTCCCTCCAAAAGGACTTCAGGTAACAAGTCCCTCTCTGGGGTTACTTCCTTCTTGGTCTTTTAATGCCACTAGGACCAGCTTGAGAGTCACTAGAACTTTCTTAGAAAAAAACTGTCCAGAGTCCTCTGTTTCTGGCGACTCTTCAACATTTTTCTGAAGGGGCAAGATTCTGTCACTGGAACATGTTGCAGATGTGGTTTGCTTCAGCTTGCTCAGGTGGTGTTTTTCAACAAATGTCTGCACATCAGCCCATTTGGAAAAAATTTCCTAATCTCTGAAAGTTACTACCTCAACCTGTCCAGCCTCCTCCTTTGAATCAATTTCCTTAAATGTCGTCTGCTGCTGCTGATGAAGCTCTCTCAGCTCTTCAGTGGTTAGGTCTACCCTGTGCCCTCCACCAACTCTTCCACATCCTCACCACTCACCTCCAACCCCAGGCTGTTCCCCAATGCCACTATAGAGTCCACAACAGGCACAGGTCGTCAGGGCCAGCCTCAAATCCTTTCAAAATCCCTCTTTTCAACACAATCTGGCCACAGTGGTCCCAAGCAGAGTTCAAAGTCCTGAAGTCACTCCTCCCAAGCATTACCTATAAGGCCTATGCAATGCACGATATTGAAGTGATCTTTCCAGAACTTCTCTGGGTTAATGCAAGGCTGAAGTTACATCAAAGCACCTTTGAAACAATGCTTTGGTGTACAGTTTTTTAGTTGAAATGACCTGCTGGTCCATGGCTGATAAGAGGAGTGGTGTTAGGAGGCAGAACTTCACTTGATGAAACTAAACTTATCAGACAAAAAGTCATCCAAGTTGTGAGGGTGAGCAGGAGCATTGTCCAGTAGCAGGAGGCACTTGAGTGGCAATTTCTTTTCCAAGAGGTATTTCTTCACACTAGGCCAAACACTGCAGTCAACCATTCCACAAAAATCCTTAGTGACCCATGCATTACTGTTAGCCTTCCAATGCACACACAAATTATTCCTGTTAACATTGTGTTTCTTGAAGGCTCTGGGATTTTCTGAGTGATACACCAGTAAAGGCTTCACTTTAAAATCACCACTGGCATT
>WNWK01038773.1:0-17769 GCA_009830355.1 Cherax destructor
TCTTCTCTGTATCATTCCAATTTTAGTATATGTACTGCCGAAGCAAGTACGATTAGTATTAGTCTGCCCAAAATGCCTAGGCATGCTAGTGGCCTTTTTTGTAAGTTATATATTGTAATATGTAAATCACACATTGTAAGCATTGCAAGGAAATAAACATTTCATTTTCATTTTTATTTTCAATTTCCACTTTGGTCGAGGTTCTTATTCCGATCGCTGTAAGGCAGGGCTCGATACGGCGTATGCTGTCAGTGGCCCTATAAACCACAACAACAACAACAACATACTGTTGCTGTATGACCTGCTGCTCTACGACCTGCTACTGTACGAGCTGCTGCTGTGCACCGCCTGCTTCTGCTGCAACACCTGCTGCTGCGGCAACACCTGCTCCTGGTGCAACACCTGCTTCTGCTGCAACACCTGCTTCTGGTGCAATACCTGCTTCTGCTACAACACCTGCTTCTGTTGCAACACCTGCTGCAACACCTGCTGCTGTGCACCGCCTGCTTTTGCTGTACCACCTGCTTCTGCACCACTTACTGCTGCTGCACCACTTGCTGCTGTTGCTGCACCACCTGCTGCTGCTGCACCACCTGCTGCTGCACCACTTGCTACTGCACCACCTGCTGCTGCTGCACCACCTGCTGCTGCACCACCTGCTGCTGCTGCACCACCTGCTGCTGCACCACCTGCTGCTGCTGCACCACCTGCTGCTGCTGCGTCAAGAACCACTGAAGAAAATACATTAATATTAAGGTGAGGTTTAAATAATATTTTTGTGTCAGCATCACAGATCAACTGTTTCTGTTTTATTGGTCGTTACTCTTACCATCAAGGTTGTTAGTGCCTTGATGATGAAGGTCTCTTGATCCATGGAACTAGAGTTACCATCAAGGTTGTTAGTGCCTTGATGATGAAGGTCTCTTGATCCATGGAACTAGAGTTACCATCAAGGTTGTTAGTGCCTTGATGATGAAGGTCTCTTGATCCATGGAACTAGAGTTACCTTCAAGGTTGTTAGTGCCTTGATGATGAAGGTCTCTTGATCCATGGAACTAGAGTTACCTTCAAGGTTGTTAGTGCCTTGATGATGAAGGTCTCTTGATCCATGGAACTAGAGTTACCTTCAAGGTTGCTTTGTGCCTTTGATGAAGGTCTCTTGATCCATGGAACTAGAGTTACCTTCAAGGTTGTTAGTGCCTTGATGATGAAGGTCTCTTGATCCATGGAACTAGAGTTACCTTCAAGGTTGTTAGTGCCTTGATGAAGAAGGTCTCTTGATCCATGGAACTAGAGTTACCTTCAAGGTTGTTAGTGCCTTGATGAAGAAGGTCTCTTGATCCATGGAACTAGAGTTACCTTCAAGGTTGTTAGTGCCTTGATGATGAAGGTCTCTTGATCCATGGAACTAGAGTTACCTCTTCCAAGGTTGTTAATAGCTCTTGATGATGAAGGTCTCTTGATCCATGGAACTAGAGTTACCTTCAAGGTTGTTAGTGCCTTGATGATGAAGGTCTCTTGATCCATGGAACTAGAGTTACCTTCAAGGTTGTTAGTGCCTTGATCATTAAGGTCTCTTGATCCATGGAACTAGAGTTACCTTCAAGGTTGTTAGTGCCTTGATGATGAAGGTCTCTTGATCCATGGAACTAGAGCTACCTTGAAGGTTGTTAGTGCCTTGATGATGAAGGTCTCTTGATCCATGGAACTAGAGTTACCTTCAAGGTTGTTAGTGCCTTGATGATGAAGGTCTCTTGATCCATGGAACTAGAGCTACCTTCAAGGTTGTTAGTGCCTTGATGATGCTGAAGGTCTCTTGATCCATGGAACGAGAGCTACCTTCAAGGTTGTTAGTGCCTTGATGAATGAGGTCTCTTGATCCATGGAACTAGAGCTACCTTCAAGGTTGTTAGTGCCTTGATGATTAAGGTCTCTTGATCCATGGAACTAGAGTTACCTTCAAGGTTGTTAGTGCCTTGATGAAGGTCTCTTGATCCATGGAACTAGAGTTACCTTCAAGGTTGTTAGTGCCTTGATGATGCTGAAGGTCTCTTGATCCATGGAACTAGAGTTACCTTCAAGATTGTTAGTGTCTTGATGATGGTCTCTTGATCCTTGGAACTAGAGCTACCTTCAAGGTTGTTAGTGCCTTCATGATGCTGAATGTCTCTTGATCAAAGGAACTAGAGCTGCCTTCAAGGTTGTTAGTGCCTTGATGATGCTGAAGGTCTCTTGATCCATGGAACAAGAGTTACCTTCAAGGTTGTTAGTGCCCTGATGCTGAAGATCTCTTGATCCACGGAACTAGAGCTACCTTCAAGGTTGTTAGTGCCTTGATGATGAAGGTCTCTTGATCCATGGAACTAGAGTTACCTTCAAGGTTGTTAGTGCCTTGATGATGAAGGTCTCTTGATCCATGGAACTAGAGTTACCATCAAGGTTGTTAGTGCCTTGATGATGAAGGTCTCTTGATCCATGGAACTAGAGCTACCTTCAAGGTTGTTAGTGCCTTGATGATTAAGGTCTCTTGATCCATGGAACTAGAGTTACCTTCAAGGTTGTTAGTGCCTTGATGATGAAGGCTCCTTGATCCATGGAACTAGAGCTACCTTCAAGGTTGTTAGTGCCTTGATGATTAAGGTCTCTTGATCCATGGAACTAGAGTTACCTTCAAGGTTGTTAGTGCCTTGATGAAGGTCTCTTGATCCATGGAACTAGAGTTACCTTCAAGATTGTTAGTGTCTTGATGATGGTCTCTTGATCCTTGGAACTAGAGCTGCCTTCAAGGTTGTTAGTGCCTTCATGATGCTGAATGTCTCTTGATCCAAGGAACTAGAGCTGCCTTCAAGGTTGTTAGTGCCTTGATGATGCTGAAGGTCTCTTGATCCATGGAACAAGAGTTACCTTCAAGGTTGTTAGTGCCCTGATGCTGAAGATCTCTTGATCCACGGAACTAGAGTTACCTTCAAGGTTGTTAGTGCCTTGATGATGCTGAAGGTCTCTTGATCCATGGAACTAGAGTTACCTTCAAGGTTGTTAGTGCCTTGATGATGAAGGTCTTTTGATCCATGGAACTAGAGTTACCTTCAAGGTTGTTAGTGCCTTGATGATGCTGAATGTCTCTTGATCCAAGGAACTAGAGCTGCCTTCAAGGTTGTTAGTGCCTTGATGATGCTGAAGGTCTCTTGATCCATGGAACAAGAGTTACCTTCAAGGTTGTTAGTGCCCTGATGCTGAAGATCTCTTGATCCATGGAACTAGAGCTACCTTCAAGGTTGTTAGTGCCTTGATGATGAAGTTCTCTTGATCCATGGAACTAGAGTTACCTTCAAGGTTGTTAGTGCCCTGATGCTGAAGGTCTCCTGTTCCATGGAACTAGAGTTTCCTTCAAGGCTGTTAGTGCCTTGATGATGAAGGTCTCTTGATCCATGGAACTAGAGTTACCTTCAAGGTTGTTAGTGCCTTGATGGTCTCTTGATCCATGGAACTAGAGTTACCTTCAAGGTTGTTAGTGCCTTGATGATGAAGGTCTCTTGATCCATGGAACTAGAGTTACCTTCAAGGTTGTTAGTGCCTTGATGATGAAGGTCTCTTGATCCATGGAACTAGAGCTACCTTCAAGGTTGTTAGTGCCTTGATGATGCTGAAGGTCTCTTGATCCATGGAACTAGAGTTACCTTCAAGGTTGTTAGTTCCTTGATGATGAAGGTCTCTTGATCCATGGAAGTAGAGTTACCTTCAAGGTTGTTAGTGCCTTGATGATGAAGGTCTCTTGATCCATGGAACTAGAGCTACCTTCAAGGTTGTTAGTGCCTTGATAATGCTGAAGGTCTCTTGATCCATGGAACTAGAGTTACCTTCAAGGTTGTTAGTGCATTGATGATGCTGAAGGTTTCTTGATCCATGGAACTAGAGCTGTCTTCAAGGTTGTTATTGCCTTGATGCTGAAGGTCTCTTGATCCATGGAACTAGAGCTGTCTTCAAGGTGTATACCCTTCAGTAAGTTTTTTTAGGTTTTCCAATGTTAATAAGTCACACTTTTTAGCTTCATTGTTTTATCCAAGGTTAAATTCTACATAATTTACAGTATAGTAAAAGATTGAAATTATGTATGAGGCCTAAATAATAACTTAACTTCATAATAATAATGGGGTATGGTTACCTGAAGTGTCCTATGGCCTGGTAGGCAACTCTTTCAGTTGAGACACTGAGTTTCCTTGGTTTGATCCCCGGCATGGGTGAAAGGAAACTTTGAACGAGTTTCCTTACACCTGCTGTCCTTGTTCACCTAGCAAGTAAGTACAGTGGTACCTCGACTTACGATATTAATCCGTCAGAGAGGGCATATCTTAAGGGGAAACAATCGTTACTCGAATCAATTTTCCCCATAAGAAATAATAGAAATAAATTTAATCTGTCCAAGACTTCCAAAAGTAGTTAAATAAAATATTTTTTAGAACTTTTTGACATTAAATAATACACAATTTAATGAAGAATACCTAAATACACATGTAAATATTGTACAATAACATGTCACTTACATTTATTGAAGAGTTGTTGATGTGTGGAGGGCGGTAGGAGGGAAGAAGGTGGAGTAGTATGCTAGTGTTTGGAAGGGGAATCCCCTTCCATTAACACTGCAGGTACCAAGTTCTTTTCTGGGGTTACTTCCCTTTTTCTTTTAATGCCACTAGGACCAGCTTGAGAGTCACTGGACCTCTTTCTAACAATAAATTTGTCCAGGGAGCTCTGTGTCTGGCGATTCTTTAACACATCCCTGAAATGACACACCACTGTGTCATTGTACAGGTTGCCAGCACGGCCTGCAACAGCATGGTTAGGGTGATATTCATCCATAAAGCCTTGCACATCACTCCATTTGGCATAGATCTCCCTAATCCTTGAAGAAGGCAATTTCTTCCATTTCTGTTCCACCTCCTCCTCCTCCTCTGAACCATTGTCCTGACCACTGGACTCTTGTTCCAGTTGCTGTTGAAGCTCTTGCAGATCTTCAGTGGTTAGCTCTTCCTTGTACTCCTCCACCAACTGTTCCACATCCTCACCACTCACCTCTAACCCCAAAAACTTGCCCAATTCCACAATTTCTTCCACAACAGGCTCAGGCTCAGGCTCAGGCTCAGGGTTCTGAGGCTCAGCCCCAAAACCTTCAAAATCCCTCTCTAGGACACAGTCTGGCCACAATTTTCTCCAGGCAGAGTTCAAAGTCCTGGTAGTCACTCCCTCCCAAGCCTTACCTATAAGGTTTACACAATGCAGCATATGGAAATGTTTTTTCCAAAATTCTCTTAGGTTATATTCATGTCTGTGGTCACATCAAAGCACTTTTGAAACATTGCTTTGGTGTAGAGTTTTTTAAAGTTGGAAATGACCTGCTGGTCCATGGGCTGGAGGAGAGGAGTGGTATTAGGGGGCAAGAACTTCACTTTGATGAATTTAAACTCCTCCACAATTTTCTCTACCAAGTTTGGAGGATGACAAGGAGCATTCTCCATTATCAGGAGGCACTTAAGTGGCAAATTATTGTCCAATAGATATTTCTTCACACTGGGGCCAAACACGCCATTGAACCAATCTAAGAAAATGTCCTTTGTGACCCAAGCCTTTTTGTTAGACTTCCACATCACACACAAGTTAGACTTGCTGACACTGCATCTGCCAAACACTCGGGGATTTTCAAAAAGATACACCACTTTGCAATCACCACTGGCATTAGCACAAAGCATCAAAGTTAGCCTGTCTTTCATAGGCTTATGTCCTGGCTGTGCCTTTTCCTCCTGAGTAATGTAGGTCCTGTTGGGCATTTTCTTCCAAAACAGGCCTGTTTCATCACAATTAAACACTTATTGGGGGAGGAATTGTTCAGCCTCTATGTACTCCTGGAATTCAGGCACATATTTTTCAGCCGCAATTTTGTCAGAACTGGATGCCTCACCATGCCTCACAACACTATGTATGCCACTTCGATTCTTAAATTTGTGAAACCAGCCTCTGCTGGCTTTAAATTCGCTCACTTCAGCACTCGTTGCAGCATTTTCTTAACGAGATCATCATGCACCTGCCTTGCTTTTTCACGTATTATTGCCTCCGAAACAGTATCTCCTGCTAACTGTTTCTCGTTGATCCACACCAACAACAACCTTTCCACATCTTCCAGCACTTGTGGTCTGTGTTTTGTGATCACACATGAACCTTTTGCAACAACAGCTTCCTTGATTTTACTTGAATTTTTCTTGGCCATAATGGTAGCGATGGTAGAAAATGGTTTACCATACAGCCTGGCCAGCTCACTGATACGCACTCCACTTTCATATTTTTCTATTATCTCCTTCTTCAGTTCTATCGTACATGTATTTCTGTTCCTCTTTACCACAGGCTTACCACTAGGATCTTTCCTTGGACCCATGGTAGCTTATTTAGCAGTTGCAAGCACTAAAAACAGTGGAATAATGACAATATACTGGTATGAATGCGTGGGTGTGGGTGGGTGGTCGCTCTCGCTTGTAAACAATAGCACACTGACGCTCCCTGGAGTGCGCGCTCAGCTGGGCACCAGGCGGACACGTCCGGTACGAATGTCGTTACACGAAGCAAACATCGTTACTCGCAATCAATTTTTTTACGTTATAAATATCGGTACTCGAAAATAACGTAAGATGACAGCATCGTAACTCGAGGTACCACTGTAGTTACCTGGGTTTTAGTCGACTGGTGTGGGTCGCATCCTGGGGGACAAGCTTGAGGACCACAATGGAAATAAGACAGACAATCCCTCGATGATGCACTGATTTTCTTGGGTTATCCTGGGTGGCTAAACCTATGGGTTAAAAACCCCAACAAAATGTTATCTCACTACTGCTCATCAAAACTCTGGCATTATTTTACACTGTACAATACACACAACCAATGTACACCATGGAACAAGTATTTCTTGTCCAAATTGTTATTTTGGGAAATATTAGCCAAAATAAAAGCATCAAGTGTTCTACTGTTTTCCTCACCATAGCTAATGAACATTCAGTATGAGGTTAGGTTGCATTTAGTTAGGTTAGATTAGATTGGTTTAGGTTTTGTTGGGTTAGGTTAGCCTTGGTTTTGTTATGGTAGGTTAGGTTCAGTTAGATTAGCTTTGGTTTTCTTAAGGTAGGTTGGGTTAGGTTAGCCTTGGTTTTGTTATGGTAGGTTAGGTTCAGTTAAGTTAGCTTTGGTTTTGTTATGGTAGGTTAGGTTCAGTTAGGTTAGCTTTGGTTTTGTTATGGTAGGTTAGGTTTTGTTAGATTCAGTTTATCATAGTTGATAATTGATAACATTATTAGGTAGTAATTACAGACTACTACTCAGTGGAACTTGGTTATTATTTTGTATTTTACAAAAGTGTCCCATAGCTCGATCGCTAAAGCACTCAGCTCACACACTGAGGTCCGGAGTTTGAATCTCCAGTACGGCTGGAAAACATTAGGTACGTGTTTCCATAAGACACCTACTGTCCCTGTTCACCCATCAGTATGAAATGGGTACCTGGGTGTTAGTCGACTGGTGTGGGTCGCATCCTAGGACTAAACTGACCTAATTTGCCCGAAATGCTCAGCATAACAAGCGGCTTTCTATATACTACAGTGGAACCTTGACTTACGAGTTTAGTCTATTCCGTGACCTAGCTCGTAACTCAATTTGCTCGTACAGTGGACCCCTGGATTACGATGGCATTGGATAACGCTAAATTCGGAAGACGATATATTTTTCTGTAAAAATAATGGTTCGGTAAACGATGATCCGCTCGGAAAACGCTATTCATCTTGGACGCGTACACGGCACAACACTCCATCCAGAGTCAGTGTGCCATTGTTTACCAGTGAGTGAGCGCCACCCACGCATTCATACCATACATTTTGTCATTATTCCATTGTTTTTAGTGCTTGCAACTGCTAAATAAGCCACAATGGGCCCAAAGAAAGCTCCTAGTGCCAGCCCTGTGGTAAAGGGCTGAGAGGGGAGAATGTGTCTTCTTAAATGATTCAGTGATTCTACGATATGTTATGATACTAGAGCAGCAGGAGTTGATAAAGGCTATAGTGCCAGCCAGCGATAAAGTGTAGCAAGTAAGTTAAGCTATTAATCGATAGAAAAATGATGATACGAAACTTAACTCCTCCATTGTTGTTTGAGGTATAGGGCGACTGACAACACCGCCGTGTGTCTGGTGGCCATCACTATTTAAGGCGTATCTTTCAGTGGCCCTCAAACACCACAACACCAGTTCTCGCATTCGTAATGATATTTTATTCATTCTAGAGTATATGTCATGTTTCTATGTTATTAATATTGTTTATTATGTCATATTAGATGAATTGTGATAGATAAATAAGCCATAGAGTTTATATTAGTGTCATTTTGAAGGACTATTTTGTCCTTTCCACAAACACACACCCCTGTTGCTGGCACAATTCCAAACATTCGCCAGAAACAGAACTCTCTGGAACACTTTTCTTGAGCAACAGGGTGTTAATGGAAGGGGAATCCCCTTCCAAACACTAGCAACTACTCCTTCCTCTCCCTTCCTCCCATCTTCCACACATCAACAACTCTTCAATAAAGGTAAGTGTCAAGTTATTACTGTTTTATGTACTTTATATCTCATTCTTTTCTGTGTAATTTAATGTGGAAACAATATTTATTTTAATACTTTTGGGTGTCTCAAACGGATTAATTGAATTTCCATTATTTCTTATGGGGAAAAGAGATTCGGATTAAGTTAAAATCGGTTTACGATAAGCCCTCTGGAACGGATTAATATCGTAATCCGGGGGGGTCCACTGTATATCAAATCAATTTTCCTCATTTAAATTACAGTGGACCCCCGGAGTTCGTGACCATCGGAGTTCGTGATATTTTTTCGCGAAAATATTTTTTCGGTGTTCACGATCTGCTTGGAGTTCGTGATTCGTCCCGGACGCGGACGCGTGGCCCGAGTGGGCCCGACACTCCATTCAGAGTCAGTGTGCCATTGTTTACCAGCGAGAGACTGCCACCCATGCATTCATACCGTACATTTTGTCATTATTCCATTGTTTTTAGTGCTTGCAACTGCTAAATAAGCCACCATGAGCCCCAAGAAAGCTCCTAGTGCCAGCCCTTTACCATAGGGCTGGCACTAGGGAGAATGTCTTCTTAAGTGATTCAGTGATTCTATGATATGTTATGATACTAAAACAGCAGGAGTTGATAAAGGCTATAGTGCCAGCCAGCAATAAAGTGTAGCATTAACAGTGTAGCAAGTAAGTTAAGCAATTAAGCGATAGAAAAATGATGACACGAAACTTAACTCCTCCAATGTTGTTAGAGTTATATAGGGCGACTGACAACACCGCCGTGTGTCTGGCGGCCATCACTATTTAAGGCGTATCTTTCAGTGGCCCTTATACATCCAACAACAAACACCACAACACCAGTCCTCAGATTCGTAATGATATTTTATTCATTCTAGAGTATATGTCATGTTTCTTTGTTATTAATATTGTTTATTATGCCATATTAGATGAATTGTGATAGATAAATAAGTTGTATAGATGATATTAGCGAAATATTGAAGGACTAACTTGTCCTGTCCCCAAACACACACCCCAGTCGACGGCACAATTCCAAACATTTACCAGAAACAGAAATCTCTGGAACACTTTTTTGAGCAACAGGGGTCCAGTGAGTCTCAAGCTGGTCCTAGTGGCATTAAAAAACTTGGTACCTGAAGTCTTTATGGAAGGGGATTTCCCTTCCAAACACAAGCAACTCTTCTATCCTCTCCCCTCCTCCCGTCTTCCACACATCAACAACTCTTCAATAAAGGTAAGTGACATGTTATTATTGTTTTATTCTTCATTTCTCATTGTTTTCTGTGTAATTTAATGTATATTTAATGTACAAAAATATTTTATTTTAATACTTTTGGGTGTCTCAAATGGATTAATTTTATTTCCATTATTTCTTATGGGGAAAATAGATTCGGAGTTTGTGATATTTGGTGTTCGTGATGCCCTGTGGAACGGATTAATCACGAACTCCGGGGGTCCACTGTAATTGAAATGCCATTAATCCGTTCCAGTGGAATTCCTGCTCTCAGGAGGCAAACAAAATACTTCAATATAATGCTAATATCAACTGTACAGCTTATTTATCTATCACAGTTGATCTAATATGATACAATAAACAATATAAATAGCATAGAAACATGATATATACTCTAGAATGAATAAAATATGTCATTATGTGATTAGTGGTGGCGGCCATTGCAACTGCCACCTGCCCCATGGTGAGCGAAAATCAAACATGACGCTCTAACCCTCGGATCATGGTAAAACAACTAGGTCATATGTGATTTTTGCTCACTGCCACACTGACCATATCTTCCTCTTCTGAAAACAGAATGTTTGTGAGGCTAACTGCACTAGATCACTAGTTTCATAAGGAAAACACTGAAACAATGTACAGTGGTACCTCGAGTTACGATGGTCCCCAAAATCGCCCTTTTATGTAAGTTTATTTTTTTAAATGCTTTTGTAAGTATATTTTTGGGGGTGTAAAAGGACTAGTCTATTTTACATAATTCCTTATGGGGATAAATTCATTTGGTAATGGCACTTAAACAGCATTCTCGAACGAAAAAATATCGTAACTCGAGGTACCACTGTATTTATAAATAAGAAATATTGTATAAAAACATAATAAAACATAATAGAGAATGTAAAGAAATAAACTGGTTTTATAAAGTATACGTACATACAGTTGTCCCTAGGTTTTCGTGCATTTCCAAACTCGAACATTTATGTAAGTGTATTTTCGTAAGTGCTGTTGCAAGTGTATTTTTGGGGGTCTGAAATAGACTAACCTACGTGACATTATTTCTTAAGGAAGTAAATTCGTTCGGTAATGGCACTTGAGCAGCATTCTGGAACGAATTTTCGGCGAAAACCGAGGGACCACTGTATTTACCTGGGAAAAGAGATGCTGGCCAGCGTCCCCCTCAACCCACAACCCTCACACCTTGCTTGTGTTTATCTATGATTTCATGCTTTAATTCCATGGACATCATCCCCTTTTTCTTCTCAGCACTGTCCTTTGCACTTACTTTCTTAGGACCCATGGTTAGAAAAAATAAAATAAAGAATAAAATAAGAATTTCTTGTGCAAGTGATTATGGTTGGAGATACAGTCACACCTCGGTTAGCGGTACATTTTTACGTCAAAATATTGACTCAGTTTACGATAATGGTTCGGTTTACGGTATTCGTCCCGGACGCGTCTGCGTGGTGCCCAGCTGTGCGGGCACTCCAGGGAGCATCAATGTGCTATTGTTTACAAGCGAGCAACCACCACCCACGCCACCCACGCATTCATACCAGTATATTGTCATTATTCCACTGTTTTTAGTGCTTGCAACTGCTAAATAAGCTACCATGGGTCCAAAGAAAGCTCCTAGTGCCAGCCCTGTGGTAAAGAGGCTCAGAAATACAGTAGAACTGAAGAGGGAGATAATAGAAAAATATGAAAGTGGAGTGTGTAACACTGAGCTGGCCAGGCTGTATGGTAAAGCCTATTCTACCATCGCTACCATTGTGGCCAAGGGAAATACACGTAAAATCAAGGAAGCTGTTGTTGTGAAAGGTGCATTTGTGATCACAAAACAGAGATCGCAAGTGCTGGAAGATGTGGAAAATTTGTTGTTGGTGTGGATCAACGAGAAACAGTTAGCAGGAGATAGTGTTACGCAGGAAATATGTAAAAAAGCAAAGCAGTTGCATGAGGATCTCGTTAAGAAAATGCCTGCAACGAGTGCTGAAGTGAGCGAATTTAAAGCCAGCAGAGGCTGGTTTCAAAGATTTAAGAATCGAAGTGGCATGCATAGTGTTGTGAGGCATGGTGAGGCAGCCAGTTGTGACAAAAGTGCAGCTGAAAAATATGTGCCTGAATTCCAGGAGTACATAGAGGCTGAACAATTTCAACCCTAACAAGTGTTTAATTGTGATGAAACAGGCCTGTTTTGGAAGAAAATGCCCAACAGGACCTTCTTTACTCAGGAGGAAAAGGCACAGCCAGGACACAAGCCTATGAAAGACAGGCTAACTTTGATGCTTTGTGCTAATGCCAGTGGTGATTGCAAAGTGAAGTCTTTACTGGTGTATCATTCTGAAAATTCCCGAGTGTTTGGCAGATGCGGTATCACCAAGTCTAACTTGTGTGTGATGTGGAAGTCTAACAAAAAGGCATGGGTCACAAAGGACATTTTCTTAGAGTAGTTCAATGGCATGTTTGGCCCCAGTGTGAAGAAATATCTCCAGGAAAATAATTTGCCACTTAAGTGCCTCCTGATAATGGACAATGCTCCTTGTCATCCTCCAACCTTGGTAGAGAAAATTGTGGAGAACTTTAAATTCATCAAAGTGAAGTTCTTGCCCCCTAATACCACTCCTCTCCTCCAGCCCATGGACCAGCAGGTCATTTGCAACTTTAAAAAACTCTACAACAAAGCTATGTTTCAAAAGTGCTTTGATGTGACCACATACATGAATATAACGCTAAGAGACTTTTGGAAAAATCATTTCCATATCCTGCATTGTGTAAACCTTATAGGTAAGGCTTGGGAGGGAGTGACTACCAGGACTTTGAACTCTGCCTGGAGAAAATTGTGGCCAGATTGTGTCCTAGAGAGGGATTTTGAAGGTTTTGGGGCTGAGCATCAGAACCCTGAGCCTGAGCCTGTTGGGGAAGAAATTGTGGAACTGGGCAAGTCCATGGGGTTGGAGGTGAGTGGTGAGGATGTGGAACAGTTGGTGGAGGAGCACAATGAAGAGCTAACCACTGAAGATCTGCAAGAGCTTCAACAGCAACAAGAGACCACAGGTCAGGACAATGGTTCAGAGGAGGAGGAGGTGGAACAGAGATGGAAGAAGGTGCCTTCTTCAGTGATTAAGGAGATTTGTGGAATGTGGAGCTGGGTGCAAGGCTTTATGGATGAATATCACCCTAACCATGCTGTTGCAGGCCGTGCTGGCAACCTGTACAATGACACAGTGGTGTCCCATTTCAGGGATGTGTTAAAGAATCGCCAGACACAGAGCTCCCTGGACAGATTTTTTGTTAGAGAGGGTCCAGTGACTCAACCTGGTCCTAGTGGCATTAAAAGAAAAAGGCCAGTAACCCCAGAAAAGAACTTGCCACCTGCAGTGTTAATGGAAGGGGATTCCCCTTCCAAACACTAGCATACTATACTCCATCCTTTCCCCTCCTCCCGTCCTCCACACATCAACAACTCTTCAATAAATGTAAGTGACATGTTATTGTACTATATTTATATGTATTTCTTTAATGTTCAATAAATTGTGTATTATTTAATGTCAAAAAGTTCTAAAAAATATTTTATTTTACTACTTTTGGAAGTCTGGAACGGATTAATTTTATTTCCATTATTTCTTATGTGAAAAATTGATTCGGATAACGATAAATTCGGTTATAGATACGCCCTCTCTGACGGATTAATATCGCTAACCGAGGTATGACTGTATTGGTAATGATTATACATTGTTTTAGATATGCAGCATAAAGAGTTTTGTCACCCTCCTGGCCAAATATAAAAAAAGATGCCAATAATGGTGGCATTATCAGGTTAACATACATAACCTAACCTAAATTGGTGGGTATTGCTTAATTTTGATAGTCTTCAGTATCTACTAATTTTGATTTCAGTATTAGTATTGGGAGTGATCATGTCAGAGGATCTCGCCTTCAAGGACCAAAACATTGTATCAATCACATCTGCTAGAAAAATGACAGGAAGGATAATGAGAACCTTCAAAACAAGGGATGCCAAGCCCATGACACTCTTCAGGTCGCTTGTTCTATCTAGGCTGGAATATTGCTGCACACTAACTGCACCTTTCAAGGCAGGTGAAATTGCTGACCTAGAAAATGTGCAGAGAACCTTAACCCTTTGGGGGTCGCCAGGCCCTGTCCCAAACTCATTCTCAGGGTCGCAAATTTTTCGAAAAAAATAAAAATCTTATGAAATGATAGAGAATCTTTTTTCGATCATAACGACACCAAAATTATGAAATTTGATTGAAAACTAACGGAATTATGCTTTCGCAAAGTTAGCAGTATCGATGACATTTACGCATTGGCGATTTCGCCTACTTTGAGCCCTATTTTCGGCAAATTCTAATGTTTCAGTCTACTAAAATTATAGCAATTTCACTAGAATTCCATTTGTTCTATCAACTGAGTACAAGAAACTGCCAATTTACCGATTTCAACTACCCAATAAGGTGGTCAGAAATTGGCAATTTGGCCAATTTCACACAAATTTCAAAAGATGCCAATTTCAAAATAGGGTGTGTAAAAGAAGAAAATTGAAAGTGAATATAGGAAAGAGTAAGGTGATGAGGATAACAAAAAGAATAGGTGACGAAAGATTGGATATCAGATTGGAGGAGAGAGTATGGAGGAGGTGAATGTATTCAGATATTTGGGAGTGGACATGTCAGCAGATGGGTCTATGAAGGATGAGGTGAATCATAGAATTGATGAGGGGAAAAGGGTGAGTGGAGCACTTCGGAGTCTGTGGAGACAAAGAACTTTGTCCATGGAAGTAAAGAAGGGAATGTATGAGAGTATAGTTATACCAATGCTCTTATATGGGTGTGAAGCATGGGTGATGAATGTTGCAACGAGGAGAAGGCTGGAGGCAGTGGAGATGTCGTGTCTGAGGTCAATGTGTGGTGTGAATATAATGCAGAGAATTCGGAGTTTGGAAATTAGGAGGAGGTGCGGGATTACCAAAACGATTGTCCAGAGAGCTGAGGAGGGGTTGTTGAGGTGGTTTGGACATGTAGAGAGAATGGAACGAGACAGAGTGACTTCGAGAGTGTATAAATCTGTAGTGGAGGGAAGGCGGGGTAGGGGTCGGCCTAGGAAAGGTTGGAGGAGGTAAAGGAAGTTTTGTGTGCGAGGGCTTGGACTTCCAGCAAGCATGTGTGAGCGTATTTGATAGGAGTGAATGGAGGCATATGGTTTTAATACTTGACGTGCTGTTGGAGTGTGAGCAAAGTAACATTTATGAAGGGATTCAGGAAACCGGCAGGCCGGACTTGAGTTCTGGAGATGGGAAGACAGTGCCGGCACTCTGAAGGAGGGGTGTTAATGTTGCAGTTTTATAACTGTAGTGTAAAGCACCCTCTGGCAAGACAGTGATGGAGTGAATGATGATGAAAGTTTTTCTTTTCGGCCACCCTGCCTTGGTGGAATCGGCCGATGTGTTAATAAAAAAAAAAAAATGTTCATTAGTCACGTCTCCAGGCCCCTTTACATTATTTTGCTTTCCATTTTGAATTTTTATTCTCACAAAATAGAAGATTTACTATTATGTATACAACTGCATCATTGTAAAAATGGTATAAATAATATCAGCGCACTTGTGCAAGAATATTAGACTACCCAGTTGGTGTGTATTGGATGCATGGCGTGATTTGTTTATTCTTGAACATCGGCCAAAATCGAACATCGAGAATACAAGCATAAATACCATACAAAAATAGACTGCAAAGTCGCTGTTTTAAACCAAAAACACTCAGAGTTTTTTTCCTCATTATGCACTGTGTGGTGCAGGATTTTTTTTTACTGCGCACACTGACCGCACAGACCCATTCTCTCACATCTAGGCCTAACAGCCTGTTTCTGCTTGATTTGAGGGCGCTAGAATTTAGGCGTACTAGTACGACAAAAACCCTGGTGCGTAAGCCGTACTAGTATGGCCAAAACCCCGAAAGGGTTAATGGCACGCATAACTGTGATAAACCACCTCAATTACTGGGAATGTTTGAAGTTCCTAAACCTGTACTCCCTGGAATGCAGACGGGAGAGATACATCATTATATACACTTGGAAAATCCTAGAGGGATTAGTACCAAACTTGCACACGAAAATCACTCCCTACGAAAGCAAAAGACTCGGCAGACGATGCAACATCCCCCCAATGAAAAGCAGGGGTGCCAGTAGCACGTTAAGAGACAACACAATAAGTGTCAGGGGCCCAAGACTGTTCAACTGCCTCCCAGCATACATAAGGGGGATTACCAATAGACCTCTGGCTGTCTTCAAGCAGGCACTGGACAGGCACCTAAAGTCGGTACCTGACCAGCCAGGCTGTGGTTTGTATGTTGGACTGCGTGTGGCCAGCAGTAACAGCCTGGTTGATCAGGCCCTGATCCTCTGAGGCCTGGTCACAGACCAGGCCACGGGGGTGTTGACCCCGAAATTCTCTCCAGGTAATCTCCAGGCCTAAAATTACAAGTGTCCCGTAGCTCGATCGCTAGCGCACTCAGCTCACACACTGAGGTCTGGGGTTCGAGTATCCTCCAGTATGGCTGGAAAACATTAGGGATGTGTTTCCATAAGACACCTGCTGTCCCTGTTCACCCATCAGTTTAAAATGGGTACCTGGGTGTTAGTTGACTGGTGTGGGTCGCATCCTGGGACAAAAACTGACCTAATTTGCCCAAAATGCTCAGTATAACAAGCGGCTTTCTATATAGTAGTATGTCATTGATGTCATGTACTTGTAGTAAATAAAGATACAGTGGTACCCTGGTTTTCGTCAATAATTTGTTCCAGAATGCTGTTCGAGTGCCGTTACCGAACGAATTTGTTCCCAAAAGGACAAATGTAAATTAGATTAGTCTGTTTCAAACCCCCAAAAATACATTTACAAAAGCACTTACAAAAATACACTTATATAATTGTTCGAGTTGGAAGCTGTACGAAATCTGGGGTACCACTGTATTATTATATTATTATTAATATTGGTACAGTGGACCCCTGGTTAACGGCCATAATTTGTTCCAGAATGCTGTTCAAGTGCCGTTACCGAACGAATTTATTAACATAAGGAATAATGTAAATTAGATTAGTCCTTTTGGACCCCCAAACATACACTTACAAAAGCACTTACAAAAATACACTTACATAATTGTTAGTGTTTGGAGCAGGCCTAATGGCAAAAGTTCTAGTATTGTCCCATGAATGTTTTAAATACGTACTGTGACTAATATACAGGTCGGTGCTTAATTGAAAATTGAAATTTTTTATTTCCTTGCAATGCTTACACTGTGTGGTTTACATATTATTAAGATATTTATATTAATAATTATAATAATAATAATATTATTTTTATTTCATTGCAAGTTTACATCAAGATTTTGTAATTACAATAATGAATTGCAGTGCAAAGAGAGCCACTATCAAGCCATGGCATTATGGGCAGACTAAATCTAATGGCTTATAGACTACTTAATACTAGAGAAATTGATTTAGTTTGTTATAGTTAAACATTAGTTTATATTTTTATTTTTATTAGCACATCGGCCGTTTCCCACCAAGGAAGGGTTTCCCAAAAAGAAAAACTTTCATCATCATTCACTCCATCACTGTCTTGCCAGAGCATGCTTACATTTAACATCCCTCCTTCAGAGTACAGTGCCAGGACTCAAATCCTGGAGATGGGACTTAATGTTTACTCAAATTACAATCTGAGTTAAACATAAGTTTATATTTATAGCAGGTAATATGTTTACTTAAATTACAATCTGAGGATATTACAGTAGACCCTCATTTAGCACGACTTTATGTTGCGCGTTTTGGGTATTACGCGATTGAAGAATTGCAGCACATTTTTATCTAACACGATGTAAACCTTATATTACGTGATTC